>JAQIXT010000162.1:0-59730 GCA_034700445.1 Stenotaenia linearis
ATTGAATTTCATGAGATTTTCATTGAATTTCATGAGATTTTCATTGAATTTCATGAGATTTTCATTGAATTTCATGAAATTTACATTGAATTTCTCATTCAATTCAGTGGAATTACATTAAATTTTAAATCCAAACCATTAAAACCATACAAGATTCCAACCGATTCATTAAATTTCAAAATATAAAATCACAACTTAACCAAACTCCAAACCACCCCACCAAAATCCCCCTCCCTCCCCCCATCAACAACCAAAAACTTCCCCGCACAGCACCCAAACACCCACAAGACAAACGCCGTCCGCGCGTCACAATACCACGACAACCCATAACGCATGACCATAACAAATGGCCCCTCCATCCCTCAACTGCAATCAGCAATGGGCAGCGGGGGCGCGGTCAGCGAGGGGTCATTTGGCACAAATTGGACAGAGACACGTCCCGGAGGATCCTTTTTATCGTGTCGCATCGACCAATTGAACGGACCTCGTTAAACGGCGCACCTAAAACGACCCAACGGACGTGCGCGCGCCGATAACGCCAAAAAATGGTGGCCGCCCCCCCTTACGAGGCGTGTGCAAGCAGTTTGTCACTCGGACTCGGGCGCCAGTCGGTGTGGTGGGATGAAATAAATCAGTGTGCTCATACACCACTCAGAATCGAGTGCCCCCCCTGCCCCCCCGGCCCCCTCGGCCACAAAATGTGTGTTTGGGGAAAGTGGAATGGACAAAGTAAATCATTTCGTAGTGGCACATTTAAGGGGTGGTTGTAAATCTCGAGTCGGTGTGACGCCTCGATACGCAAGTGTGGCGATGTGCAAGCGGCCGGAAAAGACGACTTGGTCCCTTGCCGTGTCTAAATAACGCGAGACAGTGTTGGGGAATGGCGAGGAATTTGGGTTTGGGTTTGGGTTGTGTTGTTTTGTTTTGTTTTTATGGGGGTTTTGGGGTTGGGTGATGATGATTGTTGTTGATGAGTTTCTTTTTTTTTTTTTTTTTATTTGGGGAAAGGGGGGTTAGATTGGGGGTTTGGGTTTGGAATTTTTTTTTTTTTTTTGAAATTGGTGTTGGGTTGTGGGGTTTAGTGTTTATGGTGGAATTTGATGTTTAGTGGTTTCTTTAGGTTAAAATTTGATGTTTTGTGTGTTGAAATTTGATATTTTTTGAGTAAAATTTGATATTTTCAGTAAAATATTTTTTGTTGTTGATACATTCGCCATTTTGATGTTAAAATTTGATATTTTTCATAAAACTTATCATTCTGAGATTAAAATTCCATATTTTTCAAACAAAATCCAACATTTTTAGTTTCAAGTTCAATATTTCGATATTAAATTCCAACATTTCATCTCAAATTCAAATTTATTTTTCAAAAATTTAAAGTTTCCATTATTATTTTTATTTTATTTCCTACTAAATTCAACAAAAACCTTTTAAATTTAAAAACAACTAATTTTTCACCTCAAACCCAAACAAAACCCCAAACCCCACATCTTAACAAACCCAACCTAATTACCACTCTGATTAAACCACAACCACTCCAACAAGAACAGAACACGACAGCAGGTGAGCTCATCACTCCTTTTGCGCCTCCGAGCGTCGAGTTAGTTCCGTCTTTGTTTTATGGCGCATTGTCTGTAGCCCACTCATTTGTGACATCGCCACCCCCGAGCGTATCAAAAGACGTCAGCCGCGTTTGATCAACTCACCACGGCTGGGCGTCTTCTTGTCTCCCCTCAACCACACCCCCGCGCTCCCAGCGTCCCAGCGTGATCTTAATGAAATTGTGTCTCAAAAATGCAACCCAAAAAACTAATATTCCCACCTCAAAAAAAAAAAAAAAATTTTTTTTTTTTTTTTTAATTTATAATTTTTAAATTTTTAAATTTTTAATTTTTAAATTTTTTTTAAAATGTCAGTTGGGTGTGATTGATTATGGTAATGCAGCTCGTGAAGATCCATCAAGTGAGTACAGTGACCCAGAGCTCATGTTACCTGCAAATCTCATCAAAATTCACTAGTGGTCACCTTCATGGGACAGTAAAGCCGGTCGTATTAGCCCTTATTAGCCCGCCAGCAGGAGATCAGAAATTGAGGAGGCCTTGGTGCCTCCTGGTAATACATAATTGCCATCAACGACCTTTTATTATTTTTTTTTTGAATTTTTTTTGAATTTTATTTAACCCTTAAAAGTGTGTTAAGTTGTGGGGAAGAGTGGATTGGAGTTTAAGGGAAAAGTTGTTTTTGTTTGGTT
Organism: Stenotaenia linearis; assembly: GCA_034700445.1. NCBI lineage: Eukaryota > Metazoa > Arthropoda > Chilopoda > Geophilomorpha > Geophilidae > Stenotaenia > Stenotaenia linearis. Next base: position 2,252 of record JAQIXT010000162.1, read on the forward strand.
TGGTTTGATGTGATGGAAGTTGTTGGACCGGTTGGGTTTTTGGGGCCTGGGACTTGGGATTGCATAAAGTGTTATAACTGCATGAAATTGCATGAAATTAGGAAAAATGTGGAAAAGGTTGTAAAAAAGTTGCAGAAAATGTGGGAAAAGTTGATTGGTATGTAATAAATTGGAGAAATTTTGAAAAATTGCAGAAAAAATTGGTAAAATACGAAAAAAATGGCAAAATGCAATAAATTGCAGAAGAAATTGTAAAACCTACACCAAATCACAAAAAAATATCAAAAAGTTGCACAATCTGCAATAAATGAGAGAAATTTAGAAAAATTGCAGAAAATAATTGGCAAAATGCAATAAATTGCAGAAAATATTGTAAAAACAGCACCAAATTACAAAAAAAAAAACTGCAAAATCAGCAATAAATTTCAAAACCAAACCAAACCACTCAAAACCCACAAAAAAGACTTCAAAAAATACCAAAAACTGCAAAAATTCACACCACAACAACCTCACTTTCCTCACCCCCACCAAAACCCACCACCAAAAAAAAAAAAAAAAAAAAAAAAAAAAAAAAAAAAAAATTCAACAATCCCCATCTATTCCTCCCAACTAAATTTATTTCTATTTATAAATTAATTGAGACACGTGTTATGTTTACAATTCATCTTCAACTCGCCTTTCCTTATACTTGGTCAGGTGTTGAGAAGGCACCGAGCCAACATTCCGCCCTGTCTTTCTCCACGTAGAACAAACATTTCAAAGACTCCCCACAGATGGACTGAGTTAAACCCTTTTTTTTTACTTTCTTCTTTAAAAATTCATTTACCAACCGCTACATCCGAAAAACAAAACCGAAAGGCTTAGCCTCGGGATGTTGAAAGGGTTGATAGTTTCTAATCTCGTGGAACCCCCCACGAATTGTTTGCATTTTTCAAAGACACTTGAAAAAAGACAGAAACCGACTGAGAAATTTGTTTACATTTCCATATTTTAACGTTTTAAACACGTGCAATTCCTAACCACATTTTTTAAACATAAAATTTAATCACGTGACTAATTTAGTTCAACCAAATACTCGACTTTTGGGATTCTTCTTCGACGCGTTTAATTTTATATTTTTCGCTCACATCTGTCATTTAAACAATAAATTTAATAAAATTTAATAAAATTATCGAGTTTTCCAACATCGAGTATTCGATAAACTAAAAAATAATTAAATTATTAAATACGTAACTCGTAATTACAATTTCTTTTGCTTCACTGCACTGCATTTCTTCTTTCAGATACATTTTATGTATGAATGTTGTTTTGAACGAATATTTGTCTTAAAATACCAAAAAATAATTAACAATTCACCTCATTACGTCACGTCATTTCACCGTTTGTCACATAACGTTATGACAGCTCGTTTCGTCACGTAATCTTTAAACTTTTCAAACGTGGGCGTGGCTGTGCTCAATTCCTGCTGTCAAACACAACAAGGACTATCGAGGAGGGTTTCACTCCATTTTAATCTCGGCGATAGATAAGTAGACCAGTGCCATACCTCCTTTTCGCTTTAAGGGTCAGGGGTCAATGATGCTGCAAACTCGCCCTCCTCATTTTCCCTTTAAAGGAAACACAAAGAAATGCGATTTTATTTAATACTTTAAGGGATTTTAAAGGAAGTTTATGCGGGGAAGTGAGACTGGTAATAAATTGTTGTTGTTGTTGAGTGTATTTAAAGTGTAGGTGAATGTCGTGTGATGTGATTGGGTGAGTCAGTTGATGGTTTAGATGGATTTTTGGATTGAGTGTTGAATATTTTGAATGAATATGTTGGATTTTGAAGATTCTGCATTAAATTTTAAATTATTTAACAGAATCTACTGCTGAATATTGCACTTTCTACTATTCTTCATTGAATTTTCAATTATTTAACCGAATTTTACCAATTCTTAATTGAATTACAAATTATTAAAGACAATAAACTTTGACTATTCACAGGATAGCCAAGGCAACGTCTTAGACCGTTGGACAATAGCAACCCGCGAAGAAGAGCCCTTAATCCTCCAACAATTTCTGCGATTCGGCGAAACCAAAGCCATCGCTCAACAAATCCTCCTCCAAGACAACAACGAGCGTCCACTCGACTGCATCATGCATCCCCCGCGCGCCGAGTCGGACATCAAGAAATTCATCGAGCGAACCAACCGAGTCATCGGCACCACCTCATCTCCCATCACCCCTCGCGACACCTACTCGTTTACCTCTTCAGGTAAGGGCACCCACCACTCGTCGCAACCGCCTCCGCCGCTCGTCACCTCCCACAAGAACCTCCGGCTGCCCACCGGCGCCAACGGCGGCTCCACCGCACAGCTCCCGTCGTCCCTCGGCGGCCCGCACAACCTGTCGCCGAACGGCTGCTCGCAGCACAGTTTCTGCTCGCCCATCAACTCGACCAGTCCGCTGGCCGTGTCGCCGCTCAACCGGCTCCAGAGCATGCAGCCCTACGACTTCCGGAAGGACAGACTCAGTCCGGACTCGCGGCCCCACGACGCGATTCCGACGTCCACGCTCGGACTCAGCACTTTGGCCGTCACGTCGCCGACGACGAGCACCCCTATCATGCCGCCGCAGAGCATGGCCCTGTCGCTGGTCAACTCGAGCAGCAGTTCCATCATGGCCACCTCCGACCTGAGCGCCACGGACGGCGGGTCGGACGACGACAGCAACATGGCACTCAACTTGAGCCGCACGGCCCTCATCGACTCCGTGTACGCGTCGCGCAAGGTCAAACACTTGCGCAAGTCCGCGAACCCGATGAAACGCCGATGGAACCCTGGAGTTTTGAGCACAATGGTCACTAATCCAGGATCAGGCAAAAAACGTGTTCAATGCAACGTGTGTCTCAAGACGTTCTGTGATAAGGGTGCGCTCAAAATTCACTTCAGCGCGGTGCACCTGAGGGAAATGCACAGATGCACGGTCGAGGGTTGCAACATGATGTTCAGTTCGCGTCGGAGTCGCAACCGCCACAGTGCGAACCCGAACCCGAAGCTACACACGCCGCACCTGCGACGGAAGATCAGCCCGCACGACGGCCGTTCGGCCAACCCCAACCCCATCATCCTCGCGGCCGGCCTCATTCCCGGCCTCGGACACCTCCCGCTCAGCGAGTCGCTCATCAACTCGCTCACCCCGACCAACCTGTCGATGCACTCCGTCGACAACCACGAGAAGATGCGACCGGGGCTCATCCCCATCCACAACATGATGACCCCGCCGCCGCGAAACCGCTCGCCCGAAGACCGGCGCCACGTCTCTTCGCCGGCGCACGACCAGCCGTACTACATCAACGCCAACGACGACGTCGTGCCGATGCCCAACTTCCACAAGCGGGAGCGTCTGAGCGACGCCGACGAGGGCGAGGACGCGAGCAACGAGGAGGAGGAGGACGTCCCGAAGAACCTCTCTTCGAAGGACGACCAGAGGACGGCCAAGGGAGTGCGCAAGCGCAAGTCGCTCAACCCGACTCGATGCGCGGCCGTGTCGGAGCACGACGACCTGAACCGGTACGTGTCGAGCGACGACATGGACGTGGACGACTCGTCGAGCGACGCCTTCCTCCACGGGGACAACAGCCTGGACAACGGCATGGACGGCAAGTCGGACGACTTCAAGGACGACGAGAAGAGCACGGACAGTCTGGTGGAGTCGACCGGCAGCGGGATGAAGCGTTCCGCGTCGCTCATCCCCCTGGACAAGATCAAGCGCGAGACGTCGGCCGTGGACGAGTCGGAGGCGACGTCGACGCACGGGGACCAGACGAGCAGCTACGACGAGTCTTCCGAGAACGCCCTCAAGCAGTTGGAGAGTCTGTCGCAGGGCAACTTTGGCGACATTCTGCAATCGCGTTCGATGCTGAGCCAGCCGCACCTTCTCCCAAACGCGCTGGCTCTCCCCCTGGCAGGGATGGGGCTGCCAGGAGGAGGATATCGTGACTCGAGCCCGAAAATGGGCTCCATCGACGGCTTCCTCGGACCCCATCAGGGCGGCGGATCGAGTCCCTCGTCGCCGCTCTCCGAATCGCAACCCTTTCCCGGACTTCCGGCGTTTCGTGACGCATCTCTCGTGGGAAACGTCGAGATTCCCGTGGACAAGGAAAACCCGCGCCGCTGCATCGCGTGCGGCAAGATCTTCCAGAACCACTTCGGCGTCAAGACCCACTACCAGAACGTGCACCTCAAGCTCATGCACAAGTGCACGGTGGAGGGTTGCAATGCCGCCTTCCCGTCGAAGCGCAGTCGCGACCGCCACAGCGCCAACCTCAACCTGCACCGCAAGTTGCTCTCCACCTCGGACAAGGCCTTCCTCGATAAAACCTCTCCCTTCGCCGCCAACTTGATGGGTCACCCGCTGCGCGACGAGTTCCTCGCCCGCATCTACGGCGAGCCGCCCGTCCTGCCGCTGGCCTTCGACCCCTACTCCAAGCTGCCGGTCGCTCTGGCCGAGTCGCTGCTCAACAACAACCACCACCACCACCACACCGAGAGACTCTTGCAGGGCAACCATCTGGGCGCGCTCGCGCCCCATCTCATCCCCGGTCTGCTCATCCCCCCGCCGATGGCCATGCACCGCGGTGAGATGGGCCTCGTCGAGACCCCGGTCAGCTCGGCCACCCCGTCGCCCCGCAACGCCGCAACGCCGGTGCCCTTGTCGTTCAGTCTGGAGGAGGACGCGCCCACCCCCGACGATGAGGGAAAACTGGCCTGCAAGTTCTGCCAGAAGAAGTTCCACGAGGGACCCCAGCTCAAGGAGCACTACGAAAAGCTGCACGCGCCCGAAATGTTCCGATGCACCCAAGACGGATGCAACAAACTGTTCACGTCGCTGAAAAAACGCAACGCCCACAGCCAAAGTGAGGAATCCCACATCAACAACAACAACAACAACACCGACGTCGCTTCATGACACGGACCAATCAAAGACACGCTCTCGACTTGGTTTCTCTTTCATTACCTATCGTGTTTAGTGGAGCAATAAAGTGTTGTGTCATTTTCAAGGGGGCATTCATACTGCACCGGACGCAAAACGCAAAACTGCCGTTTTCCCTCAGGTCCACCTTTCTCACTTTGCGTCTTTTCAAAACAATGGCCAGTACCGAAGTACCGTGGGCGACCCTCCGAGCAACGCAGTCAAGCTGCCCCTCGTAGCATCAATTGCCTGCAATGCAAAGCATTGTCGTCTCATTTTTTAGTCCTATTTTCAAACTCGGAGGGTTAATTATAATAAAAGGCTGTTGTCGTTTCTATACGTTGAGTACTGCGTATATTTTATTCTATAAATGTAAGTACCTGTAACTTATACATGTGTAAAAGTTTTTTTTTTCTTTTCTTGTTTGGTACCATGCACTTCGTTTTATTTGGTATCATTGAAACATCTTCTATTGAAGATGCTTATTAATTATTAATTATTATTATTATATTATATGCAATTTAAAATATTAAGATAAGAAATAGATAACAATGTTTGAAAGAATAATATTTACATGTTGGGATATTACATTTATCTTATAAGGGCATCATTTTTTCTCACAATTTTCTCAACTTCCGGTTATGGAGGCAAGTTTTCTTAGAAATTTTCACTTTTTTTTTTAAATTTAAAAAAAAAATTTTTTTTCCAATTTTTTAAATTAGGCCTATTTTGATCTCCAATTTTTTTCAAAAAAAAAAAAAATGTTGCATTGTTTGTTTCACTGTTAGTATTGTTACGGGTCACTAAAGTTGAGAAAAATGTGTCCTTTTTTTAAAGAAAAATGGAAGAATTAAGTTATAAATTAAAAATAAAAATAAAAAAAAGCTTATATAATTTATGCAAATTTCATTTTATCGATTAATTTAAAGAAATGAAAAAAAATGGCTTCCTAAAAATGCAATTCCAAAAACTCGTACAGTATTTCTTTTATTTTAAATATTATAAATGGCGAATTTAATTTCTTGTATATATTTAGCTAAATCATGTTTTAACTTAAATTATTTCTAATTTCAAACCCCCCTGAAGCAATAAAATTATAATTTTCTTATAATTACAAATTTTTACTCTTCCAATTTCCAGAAAGCCATAAATTGTTAATAATATCACTAATAAAAATTAAATATATAAAAAAAAGTTGTAAATATTTTCCTCTTTCTCTCTTGTCTTATTTTATTTTTATTTTTTTGGAAATAAAACTAGACTGGAAAATGTCAATCCTTTATGCAGAAATTTATCACTTGCGAGAAAAATTCCTTTCCTTCACTTAATGCAATTAACACGAAAAGATTTCACAAAGATATGAGAAACAGCACAGCACTCAATGTAGATTTCATGTTATTTTTTCACCTCGATATTTTACCCACCAAAAAAGTGCGACTTAAACTAGACACCAACTTCTTTACGACCATGTCCACCCCTTACGAGGCCCATTTCTGGGGTCACTAAGTCCTACACAAGTCACGACAAACACGTCCGAGGTAAAGGTTGTTGAAAGCCGACAAAAAAACAACACTTTTCCACATAATTAAAATAAATTTCCAACGCGGCCATCTTGTCTCTTTAAAACGGATACAAATTAACCCTTTAAACTCTTCAAAGAGATATGGCGTGACGTCATATTCTTTATGGTTTTAGAAAAACTAAGTTTGGTTTTTAACGCAGATCTTTAAAAATTTGCAGTAATTTCTGTAAAAAAGATGCAAATTTCAATAATTTACGCAGAAAATTTGCACATTTTTATTTTTGTTTTGAAATTTTCAACTTTTTTACTAAAATTTTATAGTTTTTGCTAAAAGTGGCCAAATAACTACAAATTATTTGCAAAAATTGTGCAATTATAACGAGATAGATCTGTATTTACCGTTATTTTAACTGAAAAAATTTTTTTCTCTAAAATCCCATTTTTATATTTTTCAACCCCACACTCTTGAATCAGGAACTAATTACAATTTCCACATGAATTTCAATCCCTTTTATTTAAATCAATTGGATTTGCCTGCTTTTCCAGTATGGAAATCAACTACCAGTTTACATCATCAAAAAATTAAAATACCTGCATGTATGCTAATTCCTAATCTGGTCATCCTGACTGCACAAATCACATCTACATCAAAAAAAAAAAAAATCATCAAAAAAGAAAATCATCAAATCACAAAATCACAAAATCACACAAAATAAGCACAAAAAAGAAAACACAGTCAAACCTCGATGGTCACTCATCCCCCCTCACAGACCATAAGGGGGTAATGATGTGGCAATAACGACAAACCACTGACCAATGCCTGCAAATTTAATGGTCTGTGTCCACGGACAAGAGGACAGCGGGAGAGAGGTGGGCATTTGCAGACTACTGACCGGCACAATGACCAGTGACCAATGCACCCATTTTACAATTCCAAACAACTCCCCCCCTCCTAAAAATGCATTTTCAAGCAAAATAACAAACAAAAAAAATTTCTTTATTCACCCATCACTCACGGAACCTCAGTTGACCACAAAAAAAAGACTAATAACCAAACTTTTCGGACGACTGCGCAAACTCAGTGCTACTCTGTGATCGGTTGTCGCGAAAAACATCAAACAAAATGATGCGCGTAACCGTGAGCGACTTGCGCATGCGCACAACTCTTCCAGCCCACGCCCATCAATCTGAGCGCCGTTGACAGCCACCGGGGACCGACCCCTTTCCCGCCCCGGCGCGTGAATGGGAAAACAGATTGAGTGACCCACCCTTCTCGCACCCACGCCATGTGCGAGGGGTCTCACACTCGTCGTCCTAGGGGTGTGGTCACGCGGCTGCTCATTACTTTGGTGGCCCCCACTGTCCGATATTGATTTTGCTGTCATGGAAGACTCATGAATCCACTTGGAAAACTTTTATTCGACAACTTTGTGGTTTGTTTGACCGGAATGTTTGGTTTTTTTGTGGTTGGAGTTGGAGTTGTTTCTGTGTTTTGCGTGTTCATTTGTGGCGTGGAATGTAGATGTTTGTTTAATTGGAGTAAAAAAGGGAGTGAAATGAATGAGTTTTTGTAGTTTGTTTTCATTTTGATTTTTGAAAGTTTATCCCAGGATTCTTTGTTAAGTGTTTGAGATATGCTTTTAAGTTTATTGTTTTTTCATGTTTTATCAAAGTGAGGTAATTTCTGGAGGTTTTTCCTGAAGATTTTGCAGTTTTCACTTATGTTTTTGGAGTTTTAACTTAATTTTTGCAGTTTTCTATTAAATATTTGCAATTTTTGCAGTTTTCTGTCGAATTTCTGCAGTTTTCTATTAAAGTTTTGCAGCTTTCTCTCAAATTTTGCAACTTTCACTTATAATTTTGCAATTTCAACTGAATTTCTACAGTTTTCTATTAAATCTCTGCAATTTTTGCAGTTTCCTCTCAAATTTTTGCAATTTTGCAGTTCCCTCTCAATTTTTGTAGGTTTTGCAATTTCCTCTCAAATTTTTCCAACTTTTGCAGTTATCTCTCAATTTCTTCAATATTCAACCTTTCAATTTTGCAACTTCTGTAACTTCAACTAAATTTCCTCATTTTTCATTGCAATTTTCATAATCACTCAATTTTCACTCAATTTCTTCCAATTTCTCCCAAACCCATCCAAATTCCTCCACTTTCCCACCAAATATTCCCATCCAAATCCCCCACTCCTCCACTCACATCTCCCCACCTCACCCACCCAATTTCCAAATTTCCAAACCCCCAAACAAAAATCCTCAAAAAAAAAATTATTTCAAAATTTTTGGTCTCATTGAAATTCGGGTGGAAGAGTCGGTAATAATTTGGTGAAAAGTTGCGATATAATTACAGGCTTTCCACATTTAAACTGAAACTCGTGACATCCACAGAAGCACTTAACCCTTTTGGTTCGTGTGAGCGGACAAACAGGTCACATCGTCATCAGCTGATCAGCATGCTAGCCAGGGAAACGCACCGTGCCAAACGCTCATTGTGCCCCAATCACACCTGTTGCCGGTGACCGCTCGTAACCTGTTGTCTCTCACGATTCGTACGTAATTTTCGACCTCTGTTTACCTCTATCAGGTTTTTATCAACACACACACACATACAATCACTCTCGACTCGAATGAGAGAAAAAAGATTTTATTTCCTTTTTTTTCCTTTGAATTTAGGCCAAATGTCTAATAAATGACATTTTTTGAGTTTTTAGATGTGAAAATGTGTTTAAGGGGCTTTATTGTTTAAAGTTGGTGTTTTGAAGCTATAAAGCGTTGTTTTAGACCTATAAGTCATTGATTTGGTTTTAAATGCCATTTATAGACCTAAAAATGCTCTCCTGTAGGCTTAAAACTTATTTTTAGACCTGAAATTCAGTTTTTCAGACCTAAAATTCACTTTATTAGACCTAAAACTCACTGTTTAGACTCAAAATTCACTTTTTTATACCCAAAATTTATTTTTTTTTAGACTGAAATTCAGTTTTATAGACCTAAAATTCACTTTAATAGACCTAAAATTCACTTTTCTAGACCTAAAATCCACTTTTCTAGACCTAAAATTCACTTTTTTAGACCTAAAATTCACTTTTCTAGACCTAAACTTCACTTTTTTAGACCTAAAATCCACTTTTTTAGACCTAAAATCCACTTTTCCAAACCAAAAACTCACTTTCTTAACACCAAAACAAATTTCTCACCTAAACCCCCAACCCCACTTCATCAAACCCCTTCCCACCCCCACCCCCCACCAACCAACAACAACAACCACCAACTGTCCTTTCATAAACCAGGTCACATTAATCCAACCATAAAAAACACCTCAAGACAACATATTTTAATAATAACATTTTTTCCTCCCTCTTAATCTCCAAACTCAAAAACAAACAAAAATCCTTCGTCCGATCTACCTTTCCATTCCAGTTAATTTTCATTCCATTTTTTTCCTAACATCAAACTCTTACATTCCAAACATTAAACAAACTCCACCTACACAAAGCTCCCATTCCCACGATCCGAGACGAGACGAGCGCTCTGTCCGCAGTCACAATTACCTAACTCGGCGAGTCTTTTTATCAACTCGGCCTACCTCCAAAGTGGCCTTAATTCACCACTCTTTGATATTAAATTTCTCGGAACTCAATTATGTCCTTGAACAAAATGTTACTCATTTAATTCCGTGTCCGCAATGACAGACCGCCGCTGTTTTAGGCCTAATTTTGAAAAAAAATTGAAAATGGCTTCGCCAAAGTCTATAAAAATTATCTACAGTTTTTTGGACAATCTAAAGATATTTTTTTTTTTTTTTTTTTTTTTTTTTTTTTCCCGGAGAAATTTGTAGTTGTTTTCGAAGGTTTTTGAAAGTTAGCGGAAGTGAGGCGGTAAAAAAGTTTTTTTTTTTTTTTTTTTTGTGTGGAGAAGTTGAGCTGACATTTTGTTGAATTAATAACCACTTCCTTAATTTAGCGCCACACATAATAAACAGGTATTTGAAGATAGGAATCTGGGGAAAAAAGTTAAGTGTCAATTTGGAAATTGAAAAATAGTAGAAATATTTAGTTTGAAGCTGTAAAGTTGACAAACAAGTCATTTTAGGGTTAAAGATTAGATAATATCTGTTTTTGGTGGTTTTTGAGTCAATTTTTGTAGTTTTTGGTTGGTTTTTGAATCATTTTTGCTGGTTTTAAAGGGTTTTCAAGGGTTTTAATTAACAGCAAAGAAAGCTGATTCAAAACAAGCAAAACTAGAAAAACTGACTAAAAACCACCAGAAAAACTGACTAAAAACCATCAAAAACCAGAAAAACTGACCAAAAACCATCAAAAACAGTCTGAAACCAGGAAAACTCACTTAAAAACAAGCAAAACGACTCAAAAAACCACCAAAACTCACCCAAAAACCATCAAAAACTACCAAAACAAACTCAAAAAACCTACAAGAACCACCACTAACTGTCATTGACCTCACAAAAAACTCAAAAAACACCCAAAACTCAACTCCAACCACTCCCCACCCCAAACCCCTAAAACCTCTCACCAAAAAAAAAAAAAAAAAAAAAAAAAAAAAAAAAAAAAAAAAAAAACCAACAAACCAACAATATCACTCCACACACCTTCTGTACACACCTAATTAACATGAGGTAAAAATACTCAACGAGGTTCGTGTAACCTCAAATCAATCCTCTCAACCCAACCCCGTCAGCCTTGCATACGCCCACGGGGGTATCGTGACTAGTCCTGCCGTCACCCCGGCCGTCACGTCCCTAGCCCGGCCCAACTGAGAGAGAAAAGTCCGTGGTCCGTGTTGATGGTCCGTTTCAACCTGTCTAATAAATTCTACGGACGTGAATTAGGTTCACCATTTTTTTTACTTTTTTTTCTTTTTTTAATGAAAGACAAATCTCTTTTCCTCTTTTAAAGGAATGATATGGATAATTTTCGAGTTTTTTTTAGTTTTAATTAAAAATTTAAAATGTGGTTTGATATAAATTTTTTTGAAATCTATTTATGGTTATTTTAATTAGTTTTGAGGGTTTTTGACATTTTTGGTTGTTTTTGATGATTTTAATTTTTGGTGACCAGTTTTGGTCAATTTTTGGGTTTAATCATTTTAATTGGTTTTTGAGTATTTTTTATCTTATTTTCGACGATTTGGTCTCTTTTGGGTTTTTTATTGTTAATTTCTGTCCATTTTTTATCAATTTTTGGTTGCTATCGTTCATTTTTTACCATTTTGAGCAAAATTTGGTTACTATTGTTCATTTTTGACAATTTTTGATCAAATTTTGGTCAATTTTTGGTTTTCTTTGCTCATTTTTGCCAATTTCTTATCATTTTTCACCAAATTTAATTACATTTTAAACATTTTGACCTTTTTTGAGGTCAAAATTTGTTATTTTTATCCACTTTTGACCATTTTAAAACATCTATCCATTTTCCTCCTTTACAAAACCATCTTTTCACCTTTTTATCCACCCTAAACACCCATTAAACCCCTCCTTAACCACCCCACAACCCTTCCTCCACCTCAAACCAAAACCTCAATCCCACTCCAATTTCCTCAAAAAACTCAAAAAAAACGTCCAATTCTCGTCATAAACTCCAAACACGGCACTAAACATGACCCAATCGTCTCATTTATAACTCAAAACGTCCTCAATAAAAATCGCAATAACTCAAAACGGTTTTTTTCTTCTCGCGGATTAATTTAACGCGCGAAACGTTATCATCTGGTAGTCGACTACTTATCACCGCAATCAGAAGGGTGTATTCAAACACGAGCTGCAAACCGCACGTCCTTGGCTAAATAGATATTTTAAGAACGCAACAGGGAAGAAGGAGAAGACGACGTCATCCTGTGATACATGTCATGCTTTGCAGGGAAGAGGTCACGGCCGAACCGGCGACCTCAGAAAACGTACATCAGACAAGTTGGAAAAAGGAATGGACCTGGACATTTCCTTGGCGGTTGATTTACGACAGTTGACGTCGACTTACTGTCAGGGGTGCATAACCTCACGGAGAAGTATTTAGGAAGGTTGGATTGGAGTTTGTGTTTATGTTTTTTGTTTTTTTGTTGGTTTGTTGGTGGAAGTGGATGGAATTGAATTGTGTGGAATAAATACAAAATGGTTGGGGTTTTTGATTTTTTTTTTTTTTTTGAAAGGTTTGATAGGTACTTTTGATTTTTTTTTTTTTTGGAGTTTTGGTCGCCATTTTTTCCGGTATTTTTCGTTTTTTTTGTTTTTTTTCTTCAAAATTTTCTGCCATTTTTGATTTTTTTTTGTTTTTTTCTTCAAAATTTTCTGCCATTTTTGATTTTTTTTGTTTTTTTCTCTTAAATTTTCTGCCATTTTGGTTTTTTAAAGACTTTTCCCAAACTTTAGTCGCCATTTTGGTTTTATAAGATTTTCAAATTTTATACCATTTTCAAATTTTCGCCGCCATTTTGGATTTTAATCTCATTTCTCTAAAATTTAGGTCGCCATCTTCGTTTTTAAACACATCTCTAAATTTACGCCGCCATTTTCATTTCCAACTTTTACACCATTTTTAATTTTTCCAAAAAATCCCCGCCATTTTGAAATTCTAACTTTTCCCTCACAATCCCACACCTCCAAAATGGCGTCGCAAAAAATATAATCAAACCACCAACCGACCAACAACAAAAAAAAAAAAAAAACGCAAAATAAAAACATCCACGATTAAATCTGAGTGCTCATTAAACCCTTAATTAATTGCCCCCTCTCATCACAGCTTAATTGATATCTAATCGATGGACCAACATAAAACTCGACTCTAATAAACAAGCTATGAAACGCTAAAAACAACAGGTGAGATGAGAACTCGGCCCAAGTATGGTGGCGAATTATAAACAACTCGGATGAGGTCATCATCATCGCAGACCGCAAAATGTCGAGTCGTCGTCGCAAATAAATCTTAATCATTTCTCCAGGAAGTTGAAAAAAGAGTTAAAACTGGTCTTCTTTTTTTTTTCTTCAAATTTTCAAATTTTTTAAATAAATTTTAATTTAATAAATAAAAAAAATTACACTCCAACCTCGTTATAACGAAATATACTATTTTGTTCAAATTTTTCGTTATAACGAGGTTCGATTTTATTTTTAAAAAATTTAATTTTAATAAATAAACAAAAATTTATATCGAACCTCATTATAACGAATCAACATATAACGAAAATAGCGTTTCGTTATAACGGGGTTCGAGTGTATTTTGGTACAAATTAAATTTATTTTATTTTTCTTATTTTTTTTAATAAAAAATGTAAATAAATAAATAAAATGGGTGTGACCCATACAGTTTACCAGTTTCGCATTACATATTTCAAGGGTCGTTATCAGAGCTGACCCCATCATTCACTACTGAATTAAGTCAGCAAAATGTAAACTTTAACAATTTTATCCCGCAATTTATCCGTGAGGTCATGAGTCATGAGTGGACGTTGAAAAAAGGTTTTCGTAATTTGCGAGCTGAAAAAAGGCGGAAAGACAAAATGGAGGCGAGGTTAAATTTAATTGTTTTGTATATTTTTGTTTTTTAGGTCTAAAAATCCAAAATGGCGTGTAAAATCAGTTTTTTTGTGGAAAAATTGAAAAAATAATGAAAAATGAGAAAATCCAAATGTGGCGCCGAAAAGTTGAATTTTTTTTTCAGTGAAATCCAAAAATGGCACCGACAAGATTTTGCAAAAATTCTTGTTTCAGAAAATCAAAATGGCGCTGGATATACACAAAAATTAAGCTACTGCGTCGTTTTTTGGATTTTATAATCTTAATCATGAAAAATTCAAAATGGCGCCAAATTGGAGCCAAAAATTAAATTTTTCAAAAAACAAAAATTCCAAAATGGCGTCATTTTTTGAATTTTCACATCTATATCATGAAAAATCATGAAAAATTCAAAATGGCGCCAAATTGGAGCCAAAAATCAAATTTCTCAAAAAACCACAAAATCCAAAATGGCATAAAACCAACCAAAAACCAATCTCCATCACTTCCACAAAAAAAAAAAAAAAAATGGCGCCCAAAAATATAACTAACTTCCATTTTAAAAAAAAATTCCAAAACCTCAACCCCACACCAAAAAAAAAAAAAAAAAAAAAAATGGCGGTCCTCGTAATCAAGTCCTTCCTTATCACGCAGTAATTACACCCATTCGCTGCAAGTAGCCAAATCTCAAATTTTCTCCTTAGTTCAACCAACTCTTGCGTGCGATGCGTGTTCCGACCATCCCTTTGCCTTTTTTCGTCTTTTAACTTTTCCTTCCTCACTTTGACCGAACCACCGTCCAGGACGTTGGCCAATCGGCCACCCAGCTCTTGCCCCGAGATTTACTCCTGTCCATGACTACTTGGACACATTAAACATGCAAAGAGACCGACTTAATTGCTAAAACAGATCCACGACTCGAAAAAAATTTTAAATTACAAATGAATACCGGTATCATTATCAAAAATTTAAAAAAATTTGAAAAAAAAATTTTTTGAAAAAAAAAAAAAAAAATTTTAATCCGCGTCTGACCAGTTTTTCTTGGGTTGCGAATTGTCAACAGGATGTAAGCCGTGTGTCTGTTTTCATCATCGGCGTCTCTTCCGAATATTTTCACGTAGAAAACGCACGTTTTGTGCGCCGAATTAATTTTTTTTTTTTTCAATAAAAATTTTTTTTTATAAAAATTTTTTTTTTTGGAAATTGATTAATTGGTTTCAATTTACAACGTTTTATTTAGCATAATCCGGTATTAATGACTTTATTTCTGGTTATTTCTTTATTTGGTTTGGTTTTTTAATTTTTTTTTTTTTTTTTTTTTTTAAAGGGTTGTATGAGTTTGAGAATTGTGGGAGAAAAAATGGTGAAATGGTGAAATAAAACTTCCTGTTGCGTTGAATTGCTGTTATTAGTCAATGAAAAGGATTTTTTTTTATTTTGTGTTTTGTGTGATGGGGTTTGGTGTTGGAATGTGGTTGTGTTGTGTCTAAGAGTTAGTTGAGAGTTGAATTAGGTTTGATGTTAGAATGTTAATAGAAAGTCATTATTTTGCTAAAGTTCATTGAAATGTAAATAAAATCGATTGAAATTCAATATGATCTTTGAATGTTTATAATAAAGTGATCGAAATTCAATAAAAATCCCATTGAAATCCCCTGAGTCGAGCGAAATCCTATTGAAAATCACTGAAATTCATCAAAATCCAACAAAACCCCATTGAAATCCAATAAAATTCACTGAAATTCATCAAAATCCAACAAAATCCCATTGAAATCCAACAAAATCCCACTGAATTTCACTAAAATCCCACAAAATCCCATTGAAATCCACTGAAACCAAACAATCTATCAAAATCCATTATAAATCAACCAAAATCCATCCAAAATCCCTTCAAACTCAAACTACACTCAAACCTAACCAACACCAACCAAACCCCCAACCCCCACTCCCCCACCCTCCAAAAAAAAAAAAACCCACACACCCATCACCGACCCCTTTAATCTCCTCCACTGCAACCCACTTACAACCACATTGTCTCCCCTCTAAAAACAATAGAACCCATTAGCAGTCCGCAGGAGACATGGAAACCGGTAGTGAGCTAACTTCTCACATATTTCCTGCACTGCGCTGCCCCTGTGCTGCCCTGCAACCCACCCACACTCCACGCAGTTACTCCGACTTTTGTCGTGCCATTTCCATTCCATTTCCGCTTCCACATGTCCATCAGCCTCCACCATCTTCAAAGGACTTTTTCTCCCTTCCTTTCTTGCGTCTTAATTTCTCGGATGGCTCCCATGATGAACTCACTTTGCTCTCGGCCAAACTCTCATTTAGCCGCTGTCTTGCAACATTTATAAAGACAAGAGTGCTTAGGCGTGGCCTGCTACGCGAAAGGCAAAGGAAAAACAGGTGGCAATAACTGCTTCCAATAACAACGCCATTACACTTTTCTTTCTCCCATTTTTTTTTTTTTTTTTTTTTTTTAAATATTGTATGTTTGAAATTCAAACTGTCTGTCTGACTGATGAACGCTTTTAAGAATTTCTTCATTTTCTCAAATTTTTTTTTTTTTTTTTTTTTTTGGTTGGAATTGGAAGGTGAATTTAATTAAGCCGCCATTTTTGAAAAAATTGTTTTTGTTATTAATTGTTGTAATAAAAGGGTTGTTATGAGAAATTTTTTTGTTTTGTTTTGAAAAGGTATTTAATGAGGTAATTATTTTTATAGGATAAAATGTAAAAATTTTATATTTTAATTTTATAAAATTAATTTTTTTCTTTTTTGGGGGATTAATGGTGGATGGCTTCACTGCAAACAAATTTTTTTCACAATATATAATTTTTGAACGATAAAAGTATTAAATTCATTTATAATTTCAGCCATTTTGAATTTTTTAGAAAAATATTTAAAATGGCTTCACTGCTAAGCATTTCCAACAAAATGGCAGCTTAAATATATTTCACATAATAAAAATACCAAAATCACTTGGCTACACTGCAAAACAAACTTCTAAAATGTGTTAAAAACCAAAATGGCGGCTTATATAACAAAATATTCAAAACTTTCATTGGAAAAAAAAACAAACAAATGGCTTCACTGCAAAACAATTTCCCACTACAAACTTTCAAAATAACAAAAAAATAAAAACCAAAATGGCAACCTAATTTCCACCAACCACAATCCCTACAAAACCCAAAAAAGTGACCACCAAACCCTCAAAAAAAAAAAAAAAAAAAAAAAACTTTTTTCTACCACATCCCCCCATATAATTTTTTAAACCCATAACTTATGTCCATCCTCCAAAACAGCATTTCGGTTGGGATTTCCTGTATAATTCAAAGCGACTCGTCATCAAAAATGCACAAGTCTCTTGAGCATGGCCAAGCCCACTAGAATATGACCAAGTCCTCGCTCTCCATCACAGTTACGATCGAATTTTTATAAAACTTTGATTCCACCAATCGAATTCCACCGCACCCGCACCAAAATTTTATCTCCACATCAATCGCATTCAATATTTTTTACAACTCTCAATTTTCATTTTTTCTATTTTCCCCCACCACGCCCCTCCACGAGACGCATTGCAGTCGAGCTCGCGGGGGTCGCTTTCCCGCCGCACTCCCCGATCATGGGTGGGTCCCTTCCCGTCGTCCAATTAGGCCTAAACGCATCACGTCGAGCGACATTGGGCGTTGGGCAGTGTCACGCGATCGCACCAATTGCCTCGTCTTCGCGTGTCTTACTGGGTCGCCGAGTGTCGTCGAGTTGGTTCGCCCTTCCCATTGGCCGTGGGCAGCCAATCTGGCTTCGCTGCGACACGCTGTGACACGAGTCGCAGCCCGTTTGTCGCTTTCCCCGCACAGGTAGCGATCAATAAGAGCCGCGCGCCGGTCGCATCGATCGCGGCATCTCGCAGTTTCATCGTTTCTCATTTTTGAGAGAGAAAAAATTGGGGTTTTGTACTTCCGGTTGCGATGTTTTCATGAATATTTGTATAGAAATTGTGTAAATTTTATCATTTTTATGAAATTTTTCGATTTTTTGTAAAATTTTTATATTTTTTTTACTAAAATAATTTTTGTCGCTTCCAGTTGCGTTGCTTAGATAAATATTTGTATAAAAATAGTAATTTCTGCCGAAAAGATGGAAGTTTCCGTAAAAATTATGAAAATTTGTGCAAAAACACTAATTCCAGCAAAAAACTTCCAATTCCATACATTTCGTTAAAAATTTAATAAACTTCCCAAATCCTTACACTTTTTAACCCCCACTTCCGGTCCCCACACCCCCCCTTTAACCCAATTCATCTCAAATTAATTGAGTCGTAAAAATGATTTTATTCTGATTTACTGCTCGCGAATTAAAAAAGAAAAAAAATAAAAATAAAAATAAATAAAAACGCACTCAGCTTTATTAAAGCTTAAAATATGATCGGTTGTATAAGCAATAATCAAATCGGAGAAAAAAAATGCAAACACCTTAAGGGTGTGGAGGCGAAAGTAGAGTTCAGCTTCAAATTGATCGACTTTTAGGTGAGAGTAGGCGCATACAGTGAAGCTTCACAGCAGGGGTCTGGTCTCATGATGGTCCATAAAATTGCATTGCTTCGGCCACCACCGGGCCACCCCATAAAAGTGCGATCAGGACGAGAGATAATTGGACTAATTGAAAACTGACTGATTTTTGCTTCCATTTTATTTAACCTTTCCGCGCCCTACCTTCCACCCCTTTTGTTTCAGTGGTTTAAAATTGGAAATAAATCGTTTTTTCTTGTTTTGTTGCAATTTTTGTTGTTTTTTAAATTTATTTTTGTGTTTTATGTTTGTTATTTTATTTTATTTTATTTTGTTTGTTTTTGAATTTGGTAATTAACCCTTTGATACTATCTTTTGTATTTTTAAGAAAGAATTTCCCATAATTCACTTCGAAACGAGTCTTTAATATCATTTTTTGTCTGTTTTTACCCATAATTCACTTGTAGTAAGTCAGTTGACCCTTTCATGCCATTTTTAAAAATTTAATTTTTGATTATTTCCCATAATTCCCTTCAAAAAACACCCAATTAACCTATAAAACCTCTCTACAACCATTTTTTAAAAACATATCCCACAATTCCCTTCAAAAACAAACACATTTAACCCTTTCCAACCTTCCAAAACAACTCAACCTTCAATTACCCCCACAAAACCTTCAATCCCCCCCCCCCCCCCAAAAAAAAAAAATAAATAAATAAATAAAAAATTCAAAAAAAATTCAAAAAAAAATTTTTTTTTAACAAAAAAAAAAAATTGGAAAACCATCTTGACGGACACCTCACTTGACGTCATCCCCGCCGTACCTTCCGCATTGTCCAATCACCATGGTGACAGCTGTTTATCTGCAGGGCCTTGCGAGGGCGTGGTCGCCGTGGGGAATTGCGGCGGCCGTCGCCGTACAAAGCCGACATTAGTCACACTATCATTAGAGCAGCCATTAAGGCCGCGTTCACTGCCTCGTGACAAAACACGTCGCAAAATGGGCGGAGATGCAACGTAAAATATGTGTACGCCCGCCAGCGCATCATGCTAAGGTCACGATTTCTGCATCCAACCCCACGCCCACGCACACACCTTAATGGCATGTCATAACAACACAACTTAGAAAAAAAATTGAAAAAATTTGGAAAAATTTTTGGAAATTTTTTTTTTTTGATTTTTTTTGTAAATATTTGTTTAATCAATTGTGTTTGACTCCCACAATTTGTAGAACAAGGGGAGATAATGAGAGTTTTCATCAAGGAATCGATCGGAAAATGTATCAGGAAGAACAAAACGGCCATATAAATCAATAGGTTGGGCTTATCTGAGGAAAAAATCGGGAAAATGCTGCGATTGGATCTGGGGATGATTAGAATATCATGAGGTAAATAGCAGGATTTAGGTGTGGTGTTGTGTTTTTGAGTTTTGGTTTTTCAAGGGAGGGGGGTGGGTTTTTGGGTATTTGGGTGGGATTTTTTTTATTATTATTAAAGAGGTTTGGGTTTTATTGGAAGAGTTTTTTTTTTTTTATTTATTGTTTTTTTTAATGAGATTTTGATTTTATCTTGTTTTTGCATGAAAATATGAGTTTTCATGGAAAGGTTTTGTGGATAAAATCAAATTTCGTGGGAAAAACTAAAGTTTTAAGGGGAAAACCAAAGTTTTCCATAAAAAAACAAAATTTTGAGTAAAGAAAAACCAAAAACGTCCATTGAAAATCGCAGTTTCTTAAAGAAAACACCAAAAACTTCAAAAAAATAACCAAAAACTTCCAGGAAAACACCCAAAAACCTACATAAAATACCAAAACCAAAAACCAACACAAAACCCCAAAAACCCCAAAACCTTCACACAAAAAAACACCAAAAACTACAAAGGAAAAAACCCCATACCGTTTTTTTTAAAAACCCACCAAAAACCCCAAAACCTCCATTCCAACTTTCCCCCAAAAAAAAATTTAAAAAAATTCCAAACTCCAAAAATTTTTCAAAAATTTAAAAATTCAAAAAAAAAATTACCACCTCATATTTATTTATCCACTTACCCACCCCCACCCAACTTAACTCAATTCTCACACTTTCGGATGCTGCGAGAGATGCATCGTCGTCCAGAGCCGGCGCCCAAACCCCGTCGATGTCATCAGTATTCATCTGACACTCCGGTCACTGATGGTCAGCAGAGGCAGCCCATTCCGCCAAACCGGTGATTGGCTCCCTTCCCCACCCCCACCCGTCCAAATCGAATTACCCTCGTCTCCCCAGCTGTTTTCCTCGGATTCCGCCATCAGATGGCAGCCATTGCTCGAGCTCGTGGCCCCGGGGCCCGTGTTAATGGCGGGAATTTAGTTCTCCGAGTTAAAAGTATCGTCGAACATGATGAGGGGGTGTAGTAGGAAGGGGGGAGTAGGGCAAATCCCATATGTTAACTCAATGGCAGCTGACATACAAAGATGGGATGAGATGGGGAGTGTCTGACAAGCGCCAAAATAATCCTCGTTGCTCGGTGTAAAATGAGAGACTAATTTAACTCTTTGAGTCCAATTTGTTTCATTTTTTTGTTTTTTTTTCAAAGTTATTTTTGTTGATTGGGAGGTGGAGGGATTTTTGGGTATTTTTCAGTTTTTAATGGGGAATGTTGGGGTTTTTTGGGTTTTAGGAGTTGGGGTTTTGAAAATTGTGTTTGGGTATTTTTGGTTTTTGGTTTTGAGGAATATTTTTTTAATGGCGATCAGTTTTGGATATGAAATTGGTTTTTGGTATTAAGTTGGATTTCTTGGTGTGAAATTTATGGATTTTTGTAATACAATAGATTTTTTTGGATTAAAAATTGGGTTGGAATTTGATTTTTTTAGTGTGAATTTGTATTTATTGGGTATAAATTGGGTATAAATTTGGTTTTTTTAAAATATGAATTTAGGTTTATTTGGTGTGAAATTTTTTTTGGGGGTTATGATATTGATTAGGTGTTTTGCTAAAAATTTGATATTTTATGACAAAATTGAGTATTTTTGCTAAAAATTTGGATATTTTTGGACAAAATTGGGTACTTTTGCTGAATATTTTTGGACAAAATTGGGTATTTTAAAAGATAATTGTGTATAAATTAAATTTTTCTATTAAATTGACTACAAATTTGGTATATTATGCCTAAATTCAATTTCCAATCTTAAAAAACCCCCAAACCCACCATTTCCTTCCACAAAAACCCACTTCCCAACCCCCACCTTTCCACTCCCTACCAAAAACCCAATCCCCAACCCCCAAAAAATCATTCCCCACACCACACACCACCATTTTTATCATCTTCCTTATTATAAGCTACATAAATACATTTCTGTTTGGTCTTCTTTTAATATTTCACTTGTGCATCACACAGATAGTGATCACATGATGAATGAGCACGCCAAACAAAATGTTTGCCTCCTTCCCTACATCTATGATTCACACCAGATGTTTACTCGCCTCCATATATCTCCATTCTTTGGAGGCCGCATGTGCGTGCCAAACAAAAATCACACATATACAAAACTTTTCTTTCCTACACCACCCCCCTACACCGAACAGAGACTGATACAAACTTCTGGTGGCCAAACCACTTTAAATCTATCATGTTCGGAGTTGTGGAAAAAAATAAAAATAATATGGCCGTTTTTCTATGAAGATGTTACCGTATTTACTCGATAAAAGATGGACTTGAATGCAAGACGTGTCTTTTCGGTTTAATTCATTTTCAAATCATTATTAGTACATAATTTAATCATTTTAGGGTTTGTTGATTATAATATTAATCGTAAAAGTCCATCCTTTTTGATGGTGATCGGAACTGATCACAAATGGATCAAAAAATGAGAATGTAAAGAAACAAATCCTGAAAATGACTTAAAAGTGATAAATATTTTCTATGTGGGTAACAGGGACAGTATAGGATAAACTAAGATTAAAGATTAAGGTGATAGGGTAGTGGCCATCTTGGATTTTCATTGTAAAATGAATTAAAATCAATATGGAGGTTGTGTTTAAGGTAGTTTGTTTTGAATGGGTTTTTTTGGTTTTGGGTTTGGTTTTTAAGAAGAAAATTTGGGTTTTTTGGTGTGGAGTTTGAACTTTTTAAGGTTGAGAGTGGATTATTGGAAGTTTAAAGGTGGTGTTTGAGGCTAATAGTTGATAATTTATGATTTAAATTGAATAATTGTGCTTGGAATTTGGTATTATTGGTTGATAATTGAGTTTGAGTGATAAAAATTCAAATTTCTGCTAAAAATTTGTTTTTTTTATGATTCATATTTGATTTTTCAGGTCTAAAAATAAATAAATATTATTAAAATTCAATTTCTTTGAGGTTAAAACACCAAAAACTCTGCTTTCAAAACCCTAAAATCCCTTTTTACTTAAACCCTCCTTCCATTCCCTTTCACCCCCACAAAAACCGAAATATCACCTCCTCCCCTCCAACTCTTTAATTCACCCCAAATGCAAACCTTCCAAACTTTAAAAATTAACAGAGAAAAATTAAATTTTAACCACATCAAAAAAATTTCCCCAATTACTTTTAATGACATCCCTCGTTCACATCTTTAAAAAAAACTGCTGTACATTTTAATCCGTGTACTTCACCTGGATTTCAAACTCGCAATTAAACATCAAGAGATAGATCCGAACTTAGACTCACCCCTCACCCATATCATCCCATGCACATCAGCTGCCATGACAGCTGAGAGAAGTGTCAGTAACTCTGACGAGAGGCCATGACATGAGGATTATACGAGTCAATCCCCATCACACACACACCACACGCCTCTAACTTAATACTCAATGAATAATAGTCGAATAAAATCTTTTCTAACGCCGTCTTTACGTCGATTAAACGCCACGGCCACAATTTGAGGCATCCATTAACATGGTTATTGAACTATATCGATATTTGTCCTCGTGATAAAGTTGTAACGAGTGTGCATCACTTCCTTTTAGAGCGTTCAATTTATCGGCATTTTAGACTTCGGTGTTTTGGTTTTAATTTGTTAAGATCGTTGGACATTTTAAATGACTCTGCTGATGTTTCTCGTGTTTTTATATACCTTAGGCTTTGTGGTTATTTTAATCGTACTCGAGTACAGGTCGAACCTCGATATAACGGACTCGAAGGGACCGTCAAATCTGTTCGCAATATCGAGAGTTCGTAATATCCGAATTTTTTAACATTGAATGAATGGATAGGAATCCAACCAAACTTTTAAAAAAATGCGTTAAAACGAGGAATTCGTAATAAGCGAGTTCGTAATAACGAGGTTCGACCTGTATTTTAATTTTTAGTTTTAATGAGCGAATGTGTTTACTGAATGAATGTTTGTTCGTTTTATTGATTTTTTACACTTATTTTAGATATTTTAGATAACGTTTCATTATTAATTACAATAGTACCACACAGCATACTAGAATAAGTCGATCCACCTCTCAAAACCCATTAAATTTCCTCTAACCATCCCGGCGTCTATTGGCGACCCCTCCGCCCATTTCATCCCAACTTCAAACTTGGCATGAATTAAACCCCATGTCCTCGTACCGACTTTTCTCCTCGAAATTCTCCAATTTATTGCACGCAGCAGTGGGAGATAGCGCAACTTATTAATGCGAGCACTCTCCACTCTACTTTTAAACATGAAATTCTACTCCTCGTTGCAAATTGATGAAAGCCACTGAATCAAAGGCTAATGCAGACAATCTCTTAAATTATAATGAAGATGCAAACACATAAAACACTAATGACCATTTTCCCCATCCCATAACAACCCTTTTAACACCCAAAACCCACACAAAAAACCAACTATTTGTCACCCAACGTTCATCCTTTTTATCCCATTCACCGGTCTCACTTTATAATATTTATCCGAAAGGGGAATTGATCCGCTTTTCATGTTTGGGTGGTATTTATTGAAAAGAAGGGGTTAGAGCTGTGGTAATTAAATGAGGGTTGGAGTAATAAGGGAAAGCATTGATCTCTATATAGAACTTGATTACAAAGGCATTGTGGGTGAATTTTTGATGCATATGAATGATTAAAATGGTCAAAACCAAGGTGAAAAAATTCTATAGATTACTGTAAAATTAGGCTTAATGCCATTAGAGAGTTTGCGGAGAACAAAACTTACGTCTTATAACTTATAAATTCCATGTTAATTATAAATCTAACTTATATTTAACGTGGAATTTATAAGTTATAGGACATAAGTTTTGTTCTCCGCAAACTCTCTATTGAATTACATTAAAGGTCTATAGAATTCAATAGAACTTTTTTACCTGGGAATGGTCTAAATTATATATCTTTTGTTTCATTTAGAGATTCAGTGACCACAGGAGGAAGAACCCTCTTCAATGGTTAAGGCCCTGAGTGGTAGCTTAGGCCACTTATAAGTAAATCCTCCTCTACATTTTTTAAACTTCTAAGAGCCAATTGCACCAACTTGAGTTAACGCACACCTTAGATTAGTGGAGAATCTGATTCTTAAGAATCCACACCTGTTGTGGATTTAACAAACAGATTTTTGTGGCAGACATCTTGAATTTCAAATAGATCTAGGAAAGAAGCGCAAGTATATAAGTATTGCTAACAATTGTTTAAACCATTTGTTAGCTATTATTAATATTTTTGTTTCAGATACGAATTTTGCAACAAAAAAGCTCAGTTATGATCAACAAATTGTTATTCATAGTTATGACTGGCTTCTACCGTTCGTGTACTGAAAAATGTATACAAGTTGTTTACGGGTCAATCTGAATTGTTCACGATTAAAATCTAATTATGATTATTCACGAAAATCAAAATAATCAGATTTTTAGTAATCACTTGAATCGTCAATGCACCTAGCAACTCAAACAAAACTTCTTTCAAAATCAATCAAATAAGAAAACAACAAAAACAAACAAAACATAAAAATACCATTTAATTTCCAACAGATCCCACAAAGACCCCCAAACAACCACCTACATAGAACACCACCACCACCTCGCCTCCCAGCACTAACCAAACACTTGACCAAACTAACCAATTCCACCATCCCTCATTACCATTCCACACTCCACACCAACCAATTTGTCCAATCTCTTCGGGGGGTCCATTAAATCAATAAAATCCAGTAAATCAGTACCTGTCGCATCCCTGGGTAGCGGCTAAGTAATTCGCGCGCGATAATTATCGATCTTATCAGCCGCTCGTAAATAATTGGCAACGCGTCTCAATCCCTTCTTTGCGCATGTGCGTGGGCGTGGGTGTCACCAGCCGCGTGCCATTCGTCGCGTGCTGTCGTGCGCCGTCACCCACCCGACCAATCAGGGGACACTTCGTGCGACATGGGTCGCTCCGAGGGGAAAATCGATCCAATGAGGATTTGTCCTACAAATTGGTTGGATAAAAACAGGTCGATGGTTTGGCGCCGGTCCAGGTGATCGATTTGGAGGGTGTGGGGTTTTGGGTTTCGAGATTGGGAATAAAAATTGGGAGGGGGGCGGGGGGGTTGTAATTAAATGTCGTAATAAAGGTTGGATTTATTTGTTTGTGTTTGTGATGGATTGGGGTTTGTTTGGTGAAATTAATATCAATTAATTGGGTGGGTTGTGGGTTATTTTGAAGGGGGGAGGTGGGGTGGGGGTGTGTGGAGAGTGGGGTTTTGGGGTTTTGGTGATTTTTGGGTTGGATGGTGTTTTTGGTAGTGATAAGTGGTTGGTTTTTGAGTTTTGGTGGGTATGAATGGTTTTTTTGAGGATTGATATAATGTAAAATTTAAAGCGGTTGTTTTTTTTTTTTTTGGTTTTTGCGGGTGGAGAAGAGGTTATTAGATTGAGAATAGGGGTTTTCTAGATCTTTTTAAAGTCAAAAAATGGTTTTTAAGTGAAAAATAGCGGTTGTAAGTGAAAAAATTTGATTTTGAAGTTAAAAAGTGGGGTTTTATGTAAAAAATTGAGTTTTTTAGGTGAAAATTTTGGTTTTTAAGGTCAAAAATTGGAATTTTCTACATTTTTCGACTCAAAAACGTGGTTTTTCAAGTTCAAAATCAAGTTTTTGCATGTTTTCTAAACCAAAAACTCAAATCCTTCCATTATTCCCAACTCAAAACCCCATTTCCCTCTCTCCACTTAAAAAAATCCACTTAATTACCAAAAAACTACCACATTCCACACACCCCACTCACCAAGCAACTAGTTACCAATCCCCCCTCCACCCCTACCCCCAACACCACCCAAAACAAACCACTCAAACCCCTCATAAAACACCCAAAAAAATTCCTTTTATTAAAAAAAAAATCCAAAAAATGCAAAAAAATCCAAAAAATTAAAAAAATCCTACTTCAAAGAACCAGACCGCCTGTTTACACACTGCGGGGCCTCGAGCTCAACTGACGAACGCGGGCTGAATAGAATCGCCACGCGACTCGGTATGCAATTTCGAGGCGCCTCGTACACTTGCTGGCATTTCAAAAACCCGCAACCATTAGACGAATTCGGAGTTGTGCGCATGTTTCGCGCCCACAGGGATGTGGATTCTGCGAGACGAGCGTCGAACACGAGCGGATTGATGAATATTTGAACACTGGCGGCACCACAGGCGAAACGCA
This sequence comes from Stenotaenia linearis, assembly GCA_034700445.1. Taxonomy (NCBI): domain Eukaryota; kingdom Metazoa; phylum Arthropoda; class Chilopoda; order Geophilomorpha; family Geophilidae; genus Stenotaenia; species Stenotaenia linearis. The sequence continues at coordinate 29,358 of JAQIXT010000162.1, forward strand.
TGCGCGTTTTGTTTACCACTTTGCCCTTATCGTTTAATACTTTGAAAATATTTGCGTCTGCCCCATTACATCTTTTTGTTTGTATAAATATTTTACACTTTTAAGAGTGTATAAATGTGGGGTTTTGTTTTTTTCGGGTTTCAGGGGGATGTTGTGAAGGGGGTTTGTTGTTTTCACGTGTTTTTGAGGTTTAGAATGTTGGTTTTGGTTTGGTTTTGTTGTTTTATAGACCTTGGAAATTCAATTTTGAAATTTTAGACCTAAAAAGTCAATTTTTGTAAAATTTTAGACCTAAAAAGTAAAATTTTGTAAAATTTTAGACCTAAAAAGTCAATTTTTGTAAAATTTTAGATCTAAAAACGCAATTTTAGACCTAAAAACTCAATTCTAGTTCTTAACCTCCAATTTAGTAAAATTTTAGACTTCTAAATCCACTTTAGGAAAATTTTAGACCACCAAACTGCACTATATAAGCATTTTAGACCTCCAAAGTCAATTTCAGTAAATTTTAGACCATAAAACGCCATTTTCTATACACATTCTTAATTTTAGACTTCAAAACCCCACTAAAATAAAATTTTAGACTCCAAAACTCCATTACAGAAGCATTTTAGACCTCCAAACTCAATTTCACTCAATCTTAACACCATTTCCCATACACTTTCCCAACCCCCACACAAAAACCTCAAAACAAAAACAACAAAAAATTCGTATTGGATGAAAACACAAATGGGCCGTCGAACAAACTCCTCCTCCACACACCCAATGTCGCAATAAAAATTACAAATAAAAACATTTCTTCCTCGTCGGTTTATGTGAAAAAACAATTTTGTTTTTATTTTCATTTCAAAGAACGGCCTTGTATTGGATGAGAGAAATTCGATAACGAAACGCTATTGAGTTATCATCGAGCCACATGCCCGACTATTGTTTCCTTTTAGGAAACAGACTTCAGTCATCGTATTGAGACAATGACAGTATCATCTCTATACCATATGATGATAGCAATTATGATAAGGACGACTTCCTCCTCCATTCCTTTGTGTTATAAAGGTCGGCACCATCATGCATTTCGTCAATTGATCCAACTGATAATGTCATTTATTTATTCCTGTTTTATTATTTTTATTTTTAGAATTTTTTTTTTTTTTTTTTGAGGAAAAAATTTTTTTGGGGGAAATTTTTTTCCCCCTCATTATCCCCCCTTTAAAAATTAATTTTTCATTTTTCACACTAAAGACCCATTTTTTTGTTTAGAAGGTAATTGTTTTCACTTTTCCCCTTCTAAAACCTAATTTTCTTCATCCCCCTCAATTTTTTTTTACACTTCCCCTCAAAAAAGTAAAAACTCAATTTATTTATTCATCATTTTACTAATTGACTTCCAACAGCACTAATTTTCTTCAATTTACCTATAAAACCATTTTCCATTTACCCCTTCCAAACCAAAAAATACCAAAATTAAAATTTACCCCCACAAAAAAATCATTTCACCACCTCTTCCCAAAAAATAAATTTCCAAATCCCCTTCATCCCCCCAACCCCCTCAGAAAAAAATTTTTTTCTCTTTACCCCTTCTAAACCCAAAAACCTCAATTTCTCACAAAAAAATTCCCCCACAAAAAAAATCATTTCACCACCCCCCTCCAAAAAAAATCAACTTCCAACACTCCCCCTAACCCCCTTAAAGTTTTTCCTCCCCTTTCTCCTCCCAAAAACCTCACCTTTTTCCCTTACTCCCCCCAAAAACCTCACCTTTTTCCCTTACTCCCCCCTTCCAAACCCAAAAACCTCACTTTTTTTCTCCCTTACTCCCCCCTTCCAAACCCAAAAACCTCACTTTTTTTCTCCCTTACTCCCCCCTTGCAAACCCAAAAACCTAACTTTTCCCCGTACTCCCCCCTTCTAAACCCAAAAATCCACTTTCTAATCTACCCCCACAAAAACCCTCAAATTCACACCCCCCCAAAAAAATTCATCCACCACCCCCTCAAAATTCAACCCCTTTAAAAAAAAATTTTCCCAAAAACCCATCCCCCTACCCCTCCCTTCCTCACCAAAAAATTTAAATTTATGATTACTTTAAACTGTTGCGTTTTTAATTAATCTCAAACCGTTCTTGTTCCCTGACACCCAAGTCTAGCCGCCTGATGGATGTTTTCTCCGCCCAGCAGGGTCTCTTTGACTCAGGTCGCCACTGTCTTGGCGACATGTAAATGACCACCACAGCTTCATCACCTTTCTTTCTCTTTCCTTTTTTTAATTCCTTTACATTTCTCCACACAAAAAAAATTTAAAAAAAAAAAAAAAATTAAGTAGACCCCTAAGGCGCTCTTCCTTATCTACCTTGTACAGGATGCGATGAAATTACAAAACAAAAAAAATTTGAAAAACTAATTAATAAATAAATGAATATATTTGTCTCCCTTCCTGAATTTTTAAAATTTTTAAATTTAAAAAAAAAAAAAAAAAAATTTTTTTAAAATTTTATTAAATAAAATTTTATTTTCAAATTAAGTATTAAAATTTCAAAGTCTATAAATTGCAATTAGTCTGTCGCCATTTGCACCATCTGTCACTTTAAGGTCCGTTGAGGCCATTTTGGTGATGTCAGAGTAATTTATTGAACATCGCAATTAGGCCTAGCAGTTTCGGCGCCATTTTTGCTGTAATTCGGGACAAAGTTGAAAGTTTTCCGTTTCCCCCTTAATTATCGAGGTTTTGAGTCTGGTTTTAAGAAAACCAATTTTTCGACACGCCCATTTGCGAAAAAGAAAAAATTTCACAAAGTCCCATCCCCACATTTCCTGTAATCACGTTTTGTCATGGTAGCTGAGGATTTACGGCTCTCATTACAGTTTTCACTTGTACCGAGTCTCTGACCTGATAGATCGGCCCCTGGTTTTTTTTTTTTTTCTTTTTTTTTTTTTAAATGGAAAAGGTAAAAAAAGGTGTTTGATTTTTTTTTGTGTTTGAGTGGTTTGGTTGTGTTTTGGGTATTGATTTGTTTGTTTGGTTTTTGGTGGTTTTTTTTGGGTGTTTTGGTCGGTTTTTGGTGAAGATGAGGTAGAGTTAAATATCTAAAATTTTGGTCAAATTCAATTTTTTATTCCGGTTAAATTTGGTCAAATTGCAAATATTTATTTTGGTCAAATTCAATTTTTGGGTTTGGTCAAATTTGGTCAACTTCAATTTATTTATTTTGATCCAATTCAAGTTTTGATGAATTTTTGCCATTTGATGGATTAAAACGTCCAAATTTACGAACAAATTTGACCAATTTTCCAATTTATAGCTCAAAAATCCCAATTTCTCACCAAATTTGACCAATTTCTGCCATTTATTGCCCCAAAATCCCAATTTCTCACCAAATTTAATCACTTTCTTCAATTTATAGCTAAAAAATTCCAATTTCTGACCAAATTCTCTCACTTTTAGCCATTTATCCCTCAAATACCCCAACTTCTGTTGAAATCTAACCATTTTCCAAACCCTCACATAACCAAAAAATATTCAAAATCGATAATAAACAAGAAAAAAAAAAGCCAAGAAAAAGGCGTCTTGAAAAAGTAATTTTCTTATTCATTCCTCACATACAGTACTACATTCATCACACGATTCTGTCCCTGATGCATCTCGAGTCATTTTCCCTCAATTTGATACACACAGCACGAAGAGCGTGTCTTGGAAAAAGACAACATGCAAGATCCATTTATTTTTGACATCTTTTCATTTTCATGCCAAAAGAAAAGTGAAACGTGAACAACAACTTCAAAAAAAAAAACTATTTTTAATTTAAAAAATTTTTAAAAATTTAACCCTTTAGGGACTTAACCCAAAACCCTCGTTATAACGAAATATCTAAAATCCACTATTTTCCCCATAGACATCCATGTTAAAAAATTTATTTACTTTATTTGAAATTTTTTCGTTATAACGAGGTTTTACGCCCGAGTTCACTTTTTTAACGTGAAATTCGTTATAACGAGGTTTACTTATACAAAAACTCGTTATAACGAATTCTTTTTTGTTTCTAGCGTTTCGTAATACCGGGGTTCGACTGAATTTGGTACCCTAAACAAAACAAAAAATTTTTTAAGTTAAAAATGAGGTGCAATTAACTTTCACAAATTAACATCTTTTGAAAGCCAGCGTAGACATAAAGTAGGATGAGAAACAGCCCACCAGTTGAAATTTAAGTCCCTAAACTAGACGTGTATGCCACGAGGCATTTCAAGATGTAGTTTGAATGAAAGAAAAAAATTATTTTTTTTTTTTTAAATTTTTTTTTTGAAATTAAGTTATTCAAGGACAAATATGGAATATCTACAGGAAGAGTTGAGAGTACTAGTTCACTGTGTTTTTTGATATCAGAGTTGTTTGTGCTGAGAGAAACTTGTTTCTCGTTATTAAGTGAACGCCCACGTTTAAACGATGCATTAATTGACAGTTTTTTAGAGTAAGTGACATTTAGGCTTGTAAGGCTTGCCACTGGTTTACTCAGTTACAATTTGTGAGATTTTCATGGGGTTTTGTTGTTTGTTGATTTTTTTTATTATGTGAGATGTTTTAATTTTTTTGTGTTTTTTTGTGTGAGTTTTTGATTATATTTTGTTCTTGTTAGTTTTTTTTTGGGAGTTTTTTGTGATTGGATTTTTTGAGATAAATTAACTATTGTTTTTTGGTTTTTGTTAAATTTGGATTTTTTGTGATTTTTAGATGAAATTTGATTATTTTGTGGTCAAATTTGGTTACTTTTGGTAAAATAGAATCAAATTTTGGTCAAATTTGAACATGTTCTGACTTTCCCTACTTAAATCTATTCAGTTTAGGTAAAATATTTAACTCTTTGATCAAATATACTCTTTCCAGATTAAATTTTCTCATTTTTGGTCACATTAGCTCAACTTTCATCAATTTTTCTCAGTTTTGGTCAATTTTCATCAAATTTCAACAAATTTTCTCATTTTTTAATCAATTTTACTGTTTTGGGCTAAATTCCATCATTTTTGGTCAAATTTACTCAATTTTCATCACATTTTCTCATTAAATTCCCTCAATTTTCATCAAATTTACTCCTTTTCCCCCCTAAATCCACTCAATTTTCACCAAACTGACACACTACCCACACAAAACCCTCTTTTCCATCCATTCACAATGTACAACCTGGTAGGTGGGTTGTATGACCATTTAATTAGAAATCCACCTGCCAATAAAAGTGCTGCAGGACATAGGGCGGAGTTGCAGTCACCGTGATGCATCGAGCTATAAATGTACAATGCACGGTCAGGTGTGGCACCGCCATTAGATGATAGGTTGGCACGGGTCATTAGAATAAAGTCACTCACCTATTGCATGCACCCCTCGTTGACCATCCACCCCCCACACCATCACACCTGTATCTACTCGTGTGGAACCTGTAACCAGGCCAAAGGATATTCAACACTTTTGTGATACAAAATTTCTACTGAAATTTTGTATCGCAAAAACTGCAACATTTCTACTGAAATTTTGCAGTATTTCTCTTAAATTTTTGCAATTTCTATCTAATGAATTTGTGTAGTTTTGTTAAATTTTTGCAATTTATTACAATTTTTTACTTACATTTCTGTAATTTCTACTGAATTTTTCTAGTTTTCTCTCGAATTTCTCTAGATTTCTCTCAAATTTTTGCTGTTTTCTCTCAAATTATTGCAATTTATACTGATATTTTTGCACTTTTCTCCTAAAGTTTTGCAATTTCTACAGTTTACACTTCAATTTCTGCAATATCCACTGAGTTTCATCAATTTCCACTGAAATTTTGCAATTTATACTTAATTACTTCAATTTCCACTGACTTTCTTCAATTTCCACTGAATCCCTTCAATTTCCACTGAATCCCTTCAATTTCCACTGAATCCCTTCAATTTCCACTGAATCCCTTCAATTTACACTGAATCCCTTCAATTTCCACTGAATCCCTTCAATATCCACTGAATTCCTGCACATTTCTATTAAATCTCCACATTTTCCCATAAACTCTTCCAACCCCCCTCCCCTTACAATTAACACCAACACACAACCCACACCAAACCCCCCCCTTACCCCTCAAAAAATCTCATCTCCAACTTGGCAACTAAGGTCATCAAAAAGGCTCCTCAGCAGGGCAGGTGAGGGCGTGGAACAAGATTGGCCTGTCAGGATGTCATCACTCCTTGACCAAAGGCTCCTGAATAATTCATCGACTTAAAAAATTTTTTTTTAAATTTTTTTCTTCGGGGTTTCTCTTCTTCCCCGGTTGGTGGTAACTCACAACACCGTGACACATGGCGCTCCACCCCCGCCTGAAATACAAATCCATGACACTTCTCTATGGGAGGGCCCAACAGCCTAAAGCCCCTTTTGCTATCCTATATATCTGTTTTGTTTTTTCGGTGGTATGAGTTATTGGCTGGTTAGGCCTATTCGACGAGTTTATAGAGCGCTTTTGGTGCGCCGTAAGTCAATGTCTGTGTAGGTTAATTTACAATTGGGTAATTTGTTTCGAGTTTGTAGTGATAATTAGTTAGGGGTTTTGGTTTTAAGGTTTTAATTTAGGGAAGAAAGGAAGTAAGATGTGAATAAGTGTAAATAAATTGATTTTAGACAGTTTACAGACACTTAAGTGTCATTTTAGACACTTTACCCATCCAAAAACATCATTTAAGACAGTTTTAGACCTTTTTATGTTTATTTAGACAGTTCATAGATCCTAATACATCATCCTAGACATTTTATAGACCTTTTTATGTATATTTAGACAGTTCATAGACCCTAAAACATCATTCTAGACACTTTATATGCCCTTTTCATTTAGACAGGTCAAAGACTCTAAAATGTCATTTTAGACTATTTATAGATCCAGAAATGTCATTTAAGGCAATTTGTAGGTCCTCAACTATCATTTTAGACACTTTACCCACCCCAAAACAACATCCCAGACGCTTTAAAAACCCCAGTGTCATTTTAGACACTTTATAGACCATTTTCTGTCTATTCACATACTTCACAGACACAAAAACATCATTTTAGACAATTCATAGACCTTAATTTATCAGTTAGGTTAATTTACAGATCAAAAACATCATTTTAGACTGATCAAAATCCCACCCAACAACAAAAATGATAAACAATAATCCCAGCTAAAAAATCTCCAAAATTTCTGTAGAAAAATAATAATTTTTCAAAAAAAAAATGCAAATTTCATTAATTCGTGTGGAAAATTTCCAGATTTTTACATTACATTTGTTTTGAAATTTTGCAAAATTTTGCAAACATTTTACAAATTTTTGTACTAAAATTTTATATTTTTTTCCAAAAATGACATAAAACATTTCGGCTTCATTAGCGGGTAAATCATAGAGACGCAGCGATGACATGATCTGGTTGATGTAACAAGTGAAGCGCATTGAAATGGTCGTTAGGATGTTTTTGTCAACTGAGAAGAGGAATTGGAGGGGAATATTGGGCTTTGGATTTTGCACTCGGCCGAGCATGTGAGTAGTGGAATTATTTTACATGGGATGATACAATTGTTCCAAAGAATATAAAAGTGTTTGGTAATTCGATTTGAAATTTGAATAAAAAACATGGACGACTCGGTCTGCTTTGACTGAGACTTTGTAAACAAGGGGTCGTGAGGGGGACTTTATTTTGGGTTTGGATATTTTTGAGTTGGGAGTGAAAGGGTTTGTTTGTTGAGGGATTGTTTACAGCTATTAGAGGAGCTTAAAATTTTAATTAAGGGGTTTTATATGTAATGGATGTTTGGAGGGTTTCATGGGAGATTAAGGGGGTTGGTGGGGTTTGTTGACTTTTTGAGAGTGGGGGTTGAATGGGGTGGGGTGGGGGAAGGTGTAGATGGTTGCTGAAGTTGAGTTTTAAGGTCTGAAATGATGGATAAGTGTTTTAGGGTCTAAAATTGAGAAAATAAAGAATTTTAATGATTTTTTTGATCATATTATAATCATTGTAATCAGTTTTGGTCATGGGGGGATAAGTTTTTGTTATTTTTGATCATTTTTTAAATTATTGCTAAAATTCTGATAGTTTCTGTCATATTTTGATCAATTTTACTACATTTTTATGATTTTAGGTCATATTTGATCATATCCTTATGACTTTTAATAATATTGATCAAAATATGGTAATTTTAATGATATTTGATTATATTTTTATAATTTTATGATTTTTGATTATATCTTGTTGGCATCACTTAAATCTCACCCACTGACCACAACTGATTACAACCTGATCAACAATTAATCAAAAACTCCAAAAATCCCCCAAAAAACTCTAAAATCCCCAATCAATTCCATCCACCACTTCCCTCACATCACTCAACGACACTTCATAATCCTAATCTACTTCCCATCACCCCACATTCCAAACCGGAAGTGCTTAATACATTTCAACTCAACCATGCATCACTACAACACACCTTTCCGCCAACTGCACTTCCTTTTACTTTTTCACACATCACTCACCACCAATGGGTGACACTGAACAAGTAGGAGGAGTTTTACACAAAAACCGTTACAACTTTCCTTTATTTTTTCATTTTACAAAAAAAAAACCCAAAAACTTTAAAATGGATGCAAATTAAATTAGAGCTAAATGTTTTTCTGCTTCAACTTCCTCCTTTCGCTTCATTACCCCACAAATTCAAACTCTGACACAGTTGACTAAAAGCATTTGACCAAACAGCAAAGTCACAAACCTCCATAGGCAAATGTGGGGGCAATGACGAGGCAAGTTCCTCAATTCCACCCATACTTTTATGCTTAGATAGATATGCGCAGTTTAATGGGTGAATAAATTGCAACAGAGTTCAACATTCCAGTCTGGATGGAAAATAAGCGGCGAAAAACCAAAATGGCAGCGAAGGTAGATCTTTCGCACTTTAACGCACATTTTGGATTTCTCGTACCGTTAGATTCCGGTATGTCGATTTTTGTAAGACTATGGAGCGAATGGTTAACAATCGGCTAGTTTGGTCTTCGCAGTTTTTTTTGCAGTTTTTTTTCACAAATCTGTAGAAAATCTGTAGAATATTTTTATTTTTGAAGTTAAACTGTAGAAAATCTGTAGATTTTGAAGTAAAACTGTAGAAAATCTGTAGATTTTGAAGTAAAACAGCAGAAAATCTGTAGATTTTGAAGTAAAACTGTAAAAAATCTGTAAAAAATCTACAAAATCAGCCAAAAAATGATTTGTCTTCTTTATCAAGGACACTGACATTTCAGAATTGTACTTCCAGTTTTATCTCAGTTGTATTGGGTTATTGGCAATTAACATGCAATTTGTTATAAGAAAAACATTTTCTTCTTTGTGAAGACTCTATTAACCTTTTGAACAATTGTTTTTATCATATAAACTAGTTAACCTTACAGATTTGAATCTCATTTGACCTGAAGTGCCAATTGCACCGCTCCAAATGTCAGTTGTGTGTTCAAAGAGTCCATTACATCACCTAATCCTCTTTTTTGTTTTTGGCACTAGTAATTATTCGGATTACTTGCGAAATCCGAATCGGATTCAAAATTTCAACATCTCAATTAACACCTACAAAATCCTATTATTGTAATAAATCCATCATCCTTAACGCATCAATTGTATTTTTATTGTTTATACTTATTTTAGACATCGTGACGGGTTGCAAATAAAATTTTATTAAAAAATGCATAAAATTTTTGCAAAATTTCAAAACAAAAATAAAAATCCACAAATTTTCTGCATAAATTATAAAATTTACACTTTAAATAAAATTTAATAAGAAATAAAATATTGCAAAATTTCAAAACAAAAATAAAAAAACCACAAATTCCCACACAAAATCCCTAAATCCACCAACTTTAACAGCCACTGGCACCACCAAACAACCCCATAACTCCCCACCACTTTACAACCTCTTAAACCCTTCCATGTCACACCAACCCATCACCTAACAAGCCATCCCAAAATGTCACCACAACCTCCCTTACTCCCCCCTTCCATCCCAAACAGTAGCAAAACAAAACCTCTCTTTCCCTCATAAACAAACACAACTTGCCACAACACACCACAACCATTCTTACATCTTTAATAAACTGCACATCACGGAACTTTATTTCGACCCAAACTGACAGATGTGGTAAATTGTAGCCGTAAACAAACTCGCAGTCCTCACATCGACAGTTGCAGCCCATAAACAAGATTCCGGCCTCATTTCAAAGTTAATGTCCTTTAAAACCTCAGTTCTGCGCTCATTTTTCTCTTTTTCTCAACTCGCACACTCCATTAAACAAGTTTTCACCCAAATTCTATTCCTTCGGCTCCACCAAGCTCCGAGACAGTGGAAAACGTTATCGAATCACGTCTGTGGAGCGTCCGTCGATTGTTGGTGACCCCCTGACCCCCAGGCTTCAAAAAACAATATGAAAAGATGGATACATGACTATAATTTTGGGATATTGACTTTTTCTAGGTCACATTCAGGCGGAGATGGCAATTAATGTCAAAAGTTGTTTTCATTTTTTTCGATCGCTTAAAACCGCCCCTTGTCAAATTTAGCGAAAAAAAGGGAAAGGATCTGACAAACGACACGCAACTCACCTTATTGATACTGTAATTTGCAATTTATCAACTGATGTATTTTTTTTTTTTTTTTTTTTTTTTGATGGGGGAGTCGTTTCGAGTGAATAATTTGGACTTTGGATTTTTTTTTCTTATTTAGATTGATTTAAAAGAGGGGAAATTTTGGCTCAGTTAAAGATTTTGTTTGTTTATTAAAGTTTGGATCTTAAAATTTTTGATTTTTTTGATTTTTTTTCATTTTTTATGGAAAATTCCTCTCAATCCATAACAAATTCCCTTTTTTTTAAAAAAAAATCCACTTCCAACCACATTACGATCCAGCCCCCGCTGTAACGAAAAAATTCAAAATCCCCATTCAACATCCCACAGACGCCATCTTAAAAATTTCACCACGCAAAAAAAACTCACTATAACAAACCGGCATTTCCCTCCCAAACACTTCGTTATAACGAGGTTCGACTGACCAAACCCAAAAACTTTTAACCCCCAAGCACTTCGTTATAACGAGGTTCCACATCACACCTGATTTTTAACTCTCAATCATTTCGTTATAACGAGGTTCAACCTGATTTTCGCTCCCAACCACTTCGTTATACCGAGGTCCCACTATAATTGATAAAATCGGTGTCAGCAACGACATTGTTTGTCGTGTCTCGACCCCTGTTGTCTCCACCCACACTCTTGTCATCTCGTGCTGAGTCTGTTTGTTTAGTTCACCGTACCCCTCCCTTACAATTTATGCCGATTCATTGCCTCTGGAAATTTTCTCGTTATTACTTTGCCTTTTTTGCCGCCGTTTCTGCTTTTTGTCAAGTTTCTCTCCACTTTCGCATCTTCTGGCAACGTAATGGGATCAAAGACGACCCCTCGCACCCCTGCGGGTGTGTAACTACTTTTTTCCATCCTTTTGAGAAGGAAATTGCGCGTGCGCCGCCAACGCGCCGCTAATTTTACTTCATCAAATTTTATGTGGGTTTAATGGCGAATTTGTTGGGTTCCGCGAGTAGATTTGCCTGTTTTGGCGCGCCACGACGCTCGGGAGGGGGTAGAGGAAGGGGTAGAGCGACAGGATGGTGAATTACTCGGTGGAAATGCAGTTGAGAATGTCTTTTTTGCATCAGAAAGTGAATGGAAATTTTAAAATGGTAAGTGGTGGAGTGGATAAGGTGGGGTTATCAATGTGGTTAGGGGGAGGGGGGTTTGGGGGAAATGAAAATTTGGAAATTAATAAATTTTAAGTTACCGTAATTTAGTTTTGAAAAAAAATTTAATGTTTGGGTAATTGGGAAAATGGGCTTTTGTTTGGAAAATTGGAAAAAAATGATTTTTATTTGGAAAATTGGAATTTTTTTAAATTTTCCTTATAGATGTCCATTTTTTTCCAAAATTTTTTTTTCTTCTAATTTTCTTCCTATTTTCCGAACAAAAATCCATTTTTTTTCCATTTTCCAAACAAAAATCAATTTTTTTCCATTTTCCAAACAAAAACTCATTTTTTCCATTTCCCAAAAATTTATTTTCCAAAACTAAATTTACAACCTAAAATTTGCATATTTTCATTTTTGGAAATTTCCCAAATAGAAAATTGGATAAATGAAAAAAAAATGGATTTTTGCATGGAAAAAATTGGAATTTATTCTAATTTTCCAAATAAAAATCCATTTTTTCCAAACCTAAACTCCAATTCCCAAAATCACACATTACCCCTTCCAACCCAAACCCACCTTTAAAAAAAAAAAAAAAAAAAAATTCCCAAAACCAAACCCAAAACAGCTGCAAACCGTCCACAAACAACCCTCCCCCACCCCCTCAAAAAAAAAAAAAATTTCATCTCCCCTTCCACTACCCATAGGCGTAACCCGGCTCAAAATCTCCCCAATATTTTTCTAATTTTTCTACTTTACTACTTTCCTGTTACGGCAAAGATGGATGTGTGCCGGGCCGCCCCCGCGTCAGCGCGCGCGGCCATCGGGGATAAACCACGGTCGCATTCATCACGGCCTTCGTGACCACGCCCTTGCATCCTACTTTGGATTGAAAATTGTTGAAATGTAGGTAAACTCTCGAGAACACGTGCGATTTTTGAGTGTCGTGAAAAAATGTTTGTTTTGCTCTTGTTATTGAGATTTGGGATTGATGACAAAATGTCGAGTCATTTCGTCGTGTTGAGGGAGAGTAAATAGTTTGATTGGTTTTAATGGAGTTTTAGGGTGAGTGGAATGTTGGGTTTGTTTTCATTTGTGGGGGTGGTTGGATAGGGAATTCGTTATAACGAGTGGTGTTGATTGAATTAGTTTTTTTTGTTGGTTTTTTTGGGGGATTTTTGGTCAATTTTGATTATTTATGTCATTTTTTGACCATTTTGACCATATTTTTGATCAATTTTGTGAATTTAGGGCTATTTTGGTCACTTTTTAACCCTTTTGATCGTTTTATTACTTTGATCGTTTTATTACTTTTTTTTCGTAAATTTTGAATTTATCATCAATTTATGTCATTTTTTGACCAGTTTAACCACTTTTTTGATTAATTTTGTGAATTTATAACCATTTTTGGTCACACTTTGACCATTCTTCACCTTTTATTGACCAATTTCGACCACATTTGACCACTTTATGACAATTTATCACCATTTTAGACATTTTTTCACCTATTTTAATCCATTTTTTGATCAATTTAATTAATTTACAACCACTTTTGACCATTTTTCCACTTTTATTGACCACGTTCGACCACTTCACGTCACTTTTTCACCATTCCAATTAATTCAAAACCTATTTATACCTCAAACCAATTAACCCTTCATCAATCAAACAACTTACAAATAAACAAACAAAATCAACCAAAACCATCTTGGAAAAAAAAAAAAATCCAAAATGTCACCCCACCTCACCAACCCATTAACAGTTCATTCCCATCTTATCACCCATCAACTCCCCACGCGTGACAATATCCCAATTCCCACGCATCACTCTCCACCAACAACCCTTTCCAACACCCACCAAAACTCAAAAAAAAAAAAAAAAAAGTTCCACCACCAACATTAATCTATACCTAACTTTCATTTCCTCATCCAGAAAAAACATCCCCAAAAAAATTAATTTTTCCTTTTAAAAAAAAACATCACGTGACAAACTCTTAGATAAGCGTTCATCTATACACCACACCACGTGACCTTGCACGCTATGTAATCTGTTTTGACCGCCAGACCTTGAGATGCTTGGCAATGACACTCAGACGACAGGTGCCGCGAAAGTAAAAAAAAAAAAAAGTGTAAAAACGTGAAAAAATGCATCGACTGTGATATCACCAAGCAGGTGACCAGTAGCGCGATGATTTAATCATGTCGAGTCAGGTGTTACGTGGCGATCGGGACGGTGTTGTAATTAGAAACAAAAAAGAAAAAATTCATTGTCCAATTAAAGTCGCGAGGGAAAAACAAATGGAGTGAGAAGCAGGTGTGGGCATCACTTAATTCACGTGAATTTCCTGTCGAAAATCAGCTTACATCCGCTCTTGTTTTGGGGTTTTTTGAATTTTTTTTCTTAGGGGAGGGTTAATTATGATAATGGCGGAAATTGAAATTTTTTTTTTTTTGGTGTTTGGTTTATGGGGTTTGGTTGTTTGGGTTTTTTTTTTTTTTTTGGGGGGGGGGGGGGTTGGAGTTGGATTTGTGAGGGTTTGTTGGTTGTTTTAGTGATTTTTAGAAGGTTTGAATTGGATTTTAATTATTTTTGCGATTTCGGATTAAATTTTAGTTATTGGGAGACATTTCTTTAATTTTTAGGATTTTTCATTGAAATTTTAGTAATTTGTCAATTGAGGATTCTTTATTTTTTTTATCATTTTCCATCAATTTTCACAATTTTCTTCCATTTTCACCACTTTTTATAAAATTTTCATCAATTTTCAATCATTTCCATCTATTTCCCATTCATTTTCATCAATTTTTCATTTAATTTCATCAATTTCTCATTCATTTTCAATCATTTCCACCAATTCCCATCACCATCCACCTCCATCACCTCCAACTTTCCATTCAAAACCAACCAATCACCCCCCACCCCTCCAAAAAACCCACCAAACCACCAATCCCAATTACCCACCTCGACCTTCCACACAGAATGTCCAAGACCTTGGCAATCCACTCGGACAAGGTCCCATGGCCCACCTGCTGACCCTGCCAGTCCATTTACTCAAACCCAACCTCAAAGATGAATTGAAACACCAAAAAAAAAAAAAAAAAAAAAAAAAAAAAAAAAAAAAAAAAAAAAAAATCCAAACAAACACATGCGGTAGGTAGTTCAACAGACGTTTCCACATTTTGCATTTCAAACAGGGGTCCAACTAATTGAGGAGGCGGATACAAAAACCTGCACCTGTTCCTACGATTTTTAGGTAGGAAACAACACCAACTCATTACATTTCAACCCATTCAGTACCAAAAAACAAACATTTCCAATGTCGTCCATAAATTTAACAAAAATGTTGCCGACCTTTGCTCGCTTTGATCAAAAACGTAAAAAATTACGGATTTTTTACGATTCAATCAAATAGCAATAAAATGATAATCAGCCATTTTTTTCATCAAACTCGATGATTTAATTGACTTTCACGTACAAAGTATTAAAAACTAGTTCATATTTTATCGTATTGCATTGTTCGTTTTCATGTGTGTTGTGTAAATAAACTTTTTTTACGTTATAAAATGAATTTTAAGGCTAATTTAGCGACGCTTTGGGTTGACCAAGTCGAATCTCGTTATTACGAACTCGCTTATAACGAATTCCTCGTTTTAACAAATTTTTTAAAAATTTTGGTTCGATTCTTATCAAATGTTAAAAAATTATAGATTAAACGAAGTTTAATTACAAATTATTCATTCGAGTTTGCGGAAAACAAAATTTAGGTCTTATAACTTGTAAATTCCATGTTAAATATAAGTTAGATTTATAATTAATTTATAGGTTGTCAAGCATAAATTTTGTTTTCAGCAAACTATCTAATATTACGAACACATTTCATTTGCCTGAAACTCCGTTTCTCTCGTTTTAAGATCAATTTCCGGTATAAAATGGCGAATTTAACTTTTTTCCACTAATAAATTGTTCAATATTTTGCGTCCGATACTCAAAGTAAACCTTAAATTTCAATAAAAATAAAAATTCTAATCGGATATTACCAACTCTCGATATAACAAACAGATTTTGATGGTCCCTTCGAGTTCGTTATATCGAGGTTCGATGTGTATTGAATATTCCGTAAGCCAAAAATTCGCTAATCCCCAATCAACACGTTTTCCGAGTTTTTTTTCTTAAACTACAAACGAGCCGTCGCGGCGATGATTGTTGCACTTGACCTCGTTGTTGGATTTTATTATCATTTTTTCGCTTCTCAATTCGCTAAAATTGAAATTGGATAAAAAAAAAGTTTTTTGCGACATTAAAATTGCAAGTTGCGACTACAAATCATGTTTGTTTGGTTTTTTTTGAGTTGAATCGGACTGAGAATAACAACCGTTATTAAATGATCTTTTGTATCGAGGTATGAGAGTTTTTTTTTTTTAATTTTATGATTTTTTGATTTTTTTAAATTATTGTTAAATAGGTTTATCATTGAAGTTTATGGAGGGAGTATAAATTTTATTGATTTTAAATAACGGAATTATAAAATCGATTTTTTGTCTTAGTGACTTAATCATGTTGGTGATGGGATTTAGGTGTGGTTTGTTAGTTTTTTTGTTTTTGAGATGGAAAAGTGTGATATTGTCGAATCTGAGCAAATTTTCTCACTTTTCATTACTAAAACCCAGTTTTTACATTGTTAAAACCCATTTTGCAGTGTAAAAACCCTTTTTTTTATTGTTTTAAATCACTTTTTCACATTAAAACCCCCATTTTCATTGTCTAAAACCCTTTCCCCCACATACAAAAATCCTTTTTAATAACTAAAACAAACACATCCCCCACTTCCCACCCCCTAAAACCCTCCCTACCATCCCAAACGCTCACCAAAACCTTCAAAAACAACCAAACTTCTCCGCAATACACCAACCATTTCCCTTCTCCCAACCAAATCCTTCAATTACACACTAAAACTGTCATTTCTCAGTAACAACCTCATGATCCCTGACAAATCGACAACCCCACCTGTCACACCTTCACACCTTTGTCGCCAAACACACACAAATTGGTAAATACACACTCATAAATTACATTCTGTGTGTCATGCATCGACTCTCTCGGTAATAGCTCAATTAAACATCTGTTAGCGGCAGCACGTCGTCTACCACACTCCAAAAAAAAATAATTTTGGTCATCTTAATTCTCGATAAATTTTTAGCCGTTTTACGAGAATTCTCGAGAATCCCCGAGAATTTTAAGTTCTAAGACATTTTAAGATGGAAAAACGTTGAATGTTTCTCGTCTCTAGAAATACAAACAGACGAGAAATGAGAAACACTAGAAATTATTATTAAAAAAAAAAAAAAAAAAAAAAAATTACAAATTCAAAAATTCAAAAAATTAAAACACAATACCCGATATTCCACAATGATGCAGGTGAAAACTAATTAATATTCCAGTCCACATATGCGAGCAGCAGGTCAATTTATACAATCATTAAACAAAGCGTTGAAAAAAGCGAGTTTTGAGAAAAAAATTATTTACTTCCTTTTCCTTCTACGCCGCGCCAATATTGAAATAATTTGTTCATTCACCTGGCTCGTGTCTTTTATTGCATTTAGGCCTAGTTCCATCAATTAAAGAGAGCTCGGCGTTTGTTTTGTTTAATTACTTCAATTTGGGGTCTGGGAAAGCCACTTCCGGTTCGAGTAAATATTTCAAAATTTCACCGGGTTTGAGATATGGGTGTGTAGGGAGGGTTCGTTAAGTTTCAAGCCTTTAATTCGACCGGAAGTGGTAATTTGATCGCTCCGAACAACAGTTGGTGCTAATTGGAGGGTGAAAGGAGGGGTTTTCGTTATAATGGGGTTTTGTTATAATAGTTTGTAAAAACGAGGTTTAGAGAATAGTTATGTCGTTAATATTTTATAAAACGTATTTATCCCATCCTTAAGTTGAAGATGTCTCAAATAGTGGCCTCCTTCAACCCCGTTATAACGAATTTGAAAAATAATTTCGTTATTTCGGTTTTTTTTTAGCGAAATGCTTTGTTTTTTAACATTTATCGACCTGAAAATCAAGTTACAACAACGTCGTAGTGACTTTCAGACATATCTGAGTATTTCAAGATAAAAAAAACGAACTTGACGACCTAAAAAACTCGTTATAACGAAAAAATTTCAATAAACAGTTCATAATACCAAAAAAACTAAACCTATCAACCTTAAAACCCATTATAACAAAAAAATTCAACCAAACAACCCACAACCCCTTCACAACAACGAGGTCCACCCACCACCACCACCCACACCAAAAAAAAAAAAAAAAAAAAAAAAAATTAAGAACAATCATCAATCCCACCAACAAGGCGCCACAATCTTATTTTCTCCCTCTCAAAACTCATAAACAATGCACCAAGGTCCACCACTCTTATAATCCCACTCCGCCATTACCGCTCATCAAAAATTGAGGGGCATCGAGCGATGACAAATGCACACAACACAAAATGGGGTGGAAGATGCACAGAAGCATTGGCCCGACACATCATTAGTCAAGCAAAGAGCAGGGTAATTCAAATTCCAAAAGTAATTGAAAAATGGATGCCCGTCCATTTTGTCTCTTGGGACGAGGCCCCGGGTCGTCGACTGCAGGTGGAATGGACGCCTAATTGTGTTAGGTAGACGTGTCCATCCATCGTCCGGTCGGTGGGCAGTTGTTTCTCCGTTTTAGTGTGAGGTGATCATCTTAAAGACCCGCGTTATACATCATGTAAGGGTTGGATGGGGCTCTTGGGAGTTTTTTTTCTTGCGTTTTAGGGGGTTGGGTTTGGGAGGTTATTTAAAATTAAAAGTTTAATTTTTATCTGTTTTTTCATTTTTTAGGGGTTGGTGATTGATTTGGACCTCGGTATTAAGAAGTGTTGGGGTGGGGTTCGTTGTAATGAGGGTTTGGGTTGGAGGTTGGTTTGGTTTGATATGGGGAGTGGAATTTAAGTAAAGTTGGGTTTTGGACCTCGGTATAGTGAAGTGTGGGGTGAGGGTAAGGAGTTCGTTGTAACGAGGTTTTGCATTAAAGTTGGTTTGTTTTGATCTTAAGTAGTGAAATGTGGTCGAGTTATGTTTTGGACGTCGGTATAACGAGGTGTGGAGGTGAGATTGGGGTGGGGGGGATTTGTTGTAACGAGGTTTTGGGTTGAATCGATGTTGATTTTTGGTTGAAATAATTTCAATTGAAAATTCATGTTGATCCAACGGTTGATCTTTAGTCGTCAAAACAACGTTAAAAATATGTAACATTATTTCAACGTTATTTTCAACACCACTTCTATTCTTTGACGCATTTCCACTCCCTTTATACCAACATTTCTATTATTTCTTACACCAGTTCACTATAACAAGGTTTTCTATTAATATTCATTAAATCCCACACTAAGAAATAACCTAGGTTGCATTACTTCACTATAACAAGGTTTCCACTCAAACTTAAATAAAACCCAATAAAATTCATTTTTTCCATTAAAAACACATACTTTATACAAATTTACGATTTCCCACCAAAAAAAAAAATTTAAAAAAAAAATTTAAAAATCTAATTGACTTACCTCGGGCTTCGTTTCAAGTGGCAAAAAAAGCGATTTTTTCCATTTTACTTTGTTCCACTACCGCCTTCGAGTCAGGGTTATTTTCAAATTCGGTGTGAAAATTCGAGACCCTGCAATTAAAGGACAAATATATAATTTTCAAACATTTTATTAAAATTTCTAAAAAAAAAATTTTTTATTTTTTAAAATATTTTTTAATGTTGTTCTAGAACATTAACTATGGACACGGCTAATTAGGAGGGCAGCCATCAGATCGAGTGACGTCACGAGTTGATGACAGGGACGACACTCGACCGGTTACCGGTTAGCTCCGAGAGCTAATCAGTCAACTGGCGAGATTTATGATGGTCCGTTTTTATATAAAAAATGTACGCATTCTTCTTGTGGTTGGGAAAAGGGAAGAAAAAAGTCGAGGAGAGCACTTCATCCGGGGTAATTTATTTCTATGGAACTGGTGGGGCTAATGATGGTTGTGTTTTAAGGGTTGAAATGTGGGACGTTGGGTTTCATCCATTGTTGATGAAATTTGCTGTTGTTTTTTCAATGTTTTCTGCTGTTTTTTCAATGATTTGTTACTTTTTTTAACTGTTTTCTGGTGTTGTCCATTGTTTTTTATGTTCCCACACTGTTTATTGGTTTTTTTTCACTGTTTTATATTGTTTTTAACTGTTTTTGAGTTGGTTTACACCACTTATCTATTGTTTTTCAATGTTTTCTGTTGTTTTTTCATTGGTTTGTTTTACTTTTTCATTTTTTTTCTGTTGTTATACATTATTTGTTGATTTTTTCCTGTTTTTTTCTGGTTTTTTTATGTTTAACTGCACTATTTCCTATTGTTTTCACATTGTTTTCTAGTTTCCCAGTGTTTTCCATTGATTTTTACAATTTTCTATCAATAAATATCTTTTATTCTGTTGTTTTTCAGTCAATTCCACTGTTTTCTCTCTTAAATCTTTGTTCTCTATCACCATAATAACCCTTTCCCACCTCAAGCCAAACTCAAAACCCACCACAAACAATTACATCCCACTTCCACACTCAAAAAAATTTAATCAAACACCAACAACAGCCCCACACAAAACCCCTACATCAACACATCCATTAAAATATCATTCACTGTCAACTCAAACCGACAGCTCGCACAAAACCGTTCATTCACAAATCCCCTTTCCCATACACCACGATAAATGGCGTTCACTACGCAACTTGACATCACCCTCCATGTCAAGCACCCAGGTAACGACCCGTCCTTCACTCGTCCTCAAACCAATCGCACAATCAAACCGAGAAGAATCGATTAAAGGGCATCAATCCTTTCCGGTTTGATTTCGTAATTAGTTTGACGAACAAAATGTAATTCATTAATGCTCTAGTTGTATCAACAATAGTTCTATTTGCTCTCTCTGCAACTCCATTGCTTTGCGAAGTATATTTTATCGATTATTTTTTTAAGGTGATAGGGTAGCCACCATCTTGAATTTTCATTCTAAAATTTATTAAATCTACAGATGGCCTCTAATTGATCATTTCAGATATCTTTGTTCAGTTTTTTGACTTTTTTGGTCGTTTAAGATCAGATTTAATCAATTTAGGACTATTTTAGTCCTATTTCAGCAATCTTACATCTGGTTTAGAACGTTCTAGAGCAATCTCCATTTCACTTTAATCAAGGACGTCCACGTTCGAAACCGTATAATTGAAAAATATTTTATACCACTGTTAATTGATACTCAATTCCATTTTCCTTGTAATTATTTAGGAAAAAAGTGAGAAGGATTGGCCTAAGAAGGCTTCTTTTCTCACTTTATTATACTAGTGTCATGGCTACACTGTAACGTACAGACTGAGAAATTTAATAGAGTTTGCAGAGCTCTTCCCTTACACTGTCCCTTACACTAGAGCTTTTCCTTCGAGAAGACGTAATGTTAGGTTTCAGATACTATAAAAGAGGTTTGCGATTTGTTTCCTTAGAATTTTCCCTTACCTTAAGTTGTGTCTGGGTAACGTCAAAATGAGATACAAATCGACGATCTATTCGTGGCCGAAAAAATGCGATTTTCGTTAAATCTAAGTGTCAAATGCATGATTACAAGTTCATGCAGTTGTTAAAACATTTCAGAGACACAATTTGTAAACCGTTCGTTCGACAAATTCATTCCATCTTTTATTCCTCCACTTGTCTTCATCGACTCTCCTTAACGCCAATTCTTCAAATTACACAACCATCACCATCAATACAAACCAAACAAGGCATAAATGATCAATCACCAAACCAACCCATCAAAACCAACTAAAAACCTAAAAAATCAAAAAAACTCCCCCTTTTTCAATTTTTCATCAATGCCAAACTTTATTGTTACTAACCCCAATTCAATTAAATATCAGGGCTTAGAGAGAGGGATAAAAAAAAAGTGGGAATAAAAAATTCATTGGGTGTTCTTGCACCCATTACCTAATAATCAATGAACTCAGGAGAGAGAAAAAGAGAAGAGGGGACCCTTTCGAAGCTCCACGAATTTGCCTACTATTCAAAATTAGAATTAAATAATAAAAAAGTGAGATGTGAAGTCGACTGAATCGAGCAAGGGAGATTCAATTAGCAAAAGACCCTTGAGCACGAGAGGCTCCAATTTTTCAAATTGGATACAAATTGACATAATTTTTTCGGTGAAATGTTTCTATAAAATATACATCGAGCCATTAAAAACCGGTTAGGATCGAGGGAACGCCCATTTTATTTCAAAAATTTTCTCCCTTCACCTTTATTCAAAGCAGTTACATCAAATTGAAATTTTTCATTAGTCGAATTCTTAATTTTTTTTATTCGAATAATTTGGAAAACTAATGACTTGTAATGATACTATAACTGGAATTCGTAAAACCAGTTGGCAATTAGACTTAGAAAAAGTAAGTATTGTCGAGTCACCTTCGGTCTATTAGGCTTAAAACTGATTGAAGACAAACCTCATCACCTTTCTATTTTAAATGCAACGCTAACAAATTGCCTTTCCCGTCATTCATCACTGTAGAATCACTCATGAGGTTTCGTCAGCTTGTAAACTTGTTGACGATTTCATCATTACATTCCCATCGATAAAGAAAAAATTAAAGGAAACACATGTTTTCTTTATAAATACTGAACTAGACACTACTTACGCAAACCCTATCAGCACGTTCGCAACTCGTAAGTCTCTACGATGTCTCGGAGATGTTTACGGTTTTATATGAACGTTCTGGTAAAGTTTGCGAATGTTACATTGAATGTTACATGGATTATCAAGTTTTTTTAAATGTAAAGTTGATTTTATTTGCAATGAGCGTTACACAGTGTAAGGTGGCGCTTCCGGCGCCACACCTTCGGACGATAGCGTCACGTGACTTTTACCCTCAACATCAATTTTGTATATAAACAACCTTTTACTTTACAATAAACAGTTCGATTTAACTTAAACTTGTTGTCACTCACTTCCTCATCGCTTACACACAGTCTGTCCAGAAAGTTGAGAATAATCATTTCTTCTGAAACAATTAAAATTTTAAACTATTATTTTGTCTATATACAAAATCATAACACAATAACCAAAAGTAGTAACCAAAATGTCAAATAGTTTTTCTGTAATCTTGGAAAATTAAGTGTAGTTCTGTCCAAAAAGTTTAGAATAAACTATATTATGCCTTCTCAAAGGGTCAAGTGAAGTGTAAGGTACACTGAAGACAAGATCTCCACAAACTCTATTGAGATTTCTGTCACAACTTCTTATCTAGAACAAGACATAAAATTGTCTACAGAATTAGTTGAGCTGTAACCTGAATATTTATTTGTTGTCTTAACTTTACAACTTACATGCATTCCCTAAAAGGGATGAATGTCCTATAAGGTTTAGCATTGTCTTTGGCCTTACCATACCACAGTACACACTGCTGAAATATTAATTCAATAATTAAATTTATTTTAATTTGCTTAAATTTGTTCAATAACAAAAAAAGAGAATTTAAAATGTTAGTTGAACAGGTCACTGAACCCATCAACCATTATTATTGGGCACACAATTCACCATTGACAAAATTGATTAAAACTTGTTAATTAGGCCTATCTATCATTATCCCCATTAAAAATCACTTTATTCAATCTGAGTTTGAATCAAATAAATATTCATTTCTTCTACCCTTTGGGATGTAACCCTGGGAGACAACAATTTATTGCTTGTATTCAAAGATAAGTTAAACCTAATCTCCTAATCTACTTATTTAAATTACTTTTTATGCTTTCTGCAACACTTCTAACCAGTAACCAAGTTGGCAATAAAAACAAGTTGAGAAAAAAAAGGCACACTGCTGGAATGGAATGACTAATTTTCAATCCCATGTTGCTCTCATGGAGAAATTAATTGAGATGTTAAAAGCAAATGATAATAAATGGAAAAAAAAATACTTCTCATGAAATGAGGTGAAAATGATGAAACTGGGTGATAATTTGTGAATTTTTAAGCTGTTTTACCCTACTTATCTTTTATAGTAATTTTATATCCATTGAAATTAATATCAAAATGCAATCTCGTCGAACACGATCCGTGCGGTTAGAAAGTCTCTCGCACAGTCTCGTTTTGTGACGTCATTGTTCCATGACCCTGGAACTAGATCCACTGTTGGAACTTGATTTCTTTGCCGAATGTATGTCATTAATATGAAGTTAACTTTCACATTGACTTTACATTGACTTGAAATTTGTAAATTTAATTTTTTTGCAGTGATGACTTAGAATATTTTATATCCAAACAGTTTTTCTTTAAATTCCAAATTATCCCAGACCATTCCAACCTCCTTCACAGCATTTTACAACTTAATACAATCGATAAGGTCGAAATTTTCTATTTCACCATGTCCATTTATCATTCAAGACACACACAATTGATGGCAAAGGAATTTTAGACGTTTGATAAAAAAAATTGTGTCAAAAACAGACATCTCTCAAGAGAGTAGATCAAATATTGCTTCACATGTTATTTTCAGAGACAAGTGGGAAAACATTTTCAAGAAAAAAAATATGAAAAGTTTTAAATTTCTATTTCAAAGAATTTGTACCTGAATAAACAAATCACTGTTGAAAACAGCATGTTTTACATTGTTTTTCTAATGTGTAACCAAAGGATTAAAATTTTTTTTTCAGATTTTAGATTTTTCAAAAAAAAATCTTTTTAGGTTGAAAGTGATGTTTCATGTAGCAATTGGTATCACAAGAATGATCAACAAATTGTAGTATACATCATTTGTCACTGGTTTAATTAAGTTGGCATTAAATTTGTTGTTTTTTAAATTTTTTTTTACTTTTAGTGTATCAACAAACTAGTGAGTTGAAAAGGTATAAAAAATTTAAATAAAAAAAAGTGGAATGACAGAGAACTTGTGTCAATGATAAGGATTTAAAAGCAGTTATAGCACTTGAGATTTATTCCACTTATACTGCATTGTGAGCCAAGACATTTGTCAAAAATCCCAATTAAAAGAGAAAAAAAATTGTACAACCTGACTGTATCTCATAAAGCGAATTAAAAAGTCGTCAAAAAGAGTTTGCTAGATGTATATGACAACCGAGTGTTTATATCATAAATGTATGACAGTGATGGTTTCATAGACTCGGTTTCGTGTAAGCACGAATGGTCAGGGATAATTTGCAGTTATTTGCCCACTTTTAGCAAAAACTATAAAATTTTAGTAAAAAATTTGTATAATATTTGCAAAATTTCAAAACAAAAATAAAAATCTGCAAATTTTCTGTCTAAATTATTGAAATTTCCACCTTTGTCGCTGAAATTACTATTTTTTAGAGAATTTTTTATTAAATTTCTGAACTTCTATTTACATTTGTGTTTTAAACGACAAATATTAGCGAATACAGTTCCGATACGTTGAAAAATACCGAAGAATCAACAAGACATCAATATTGTCGATCTAACGAAAACGGACCTCCATTTTCATTTCTCTCATCACGCATGCGCAGTTGGTTTTCACTCAATTTTCAAAACAATCCCAAAAAAAATTGAATATTTGCTTAACCGGTAACCAAACTTAACATCCCCAAACCAAACTTACCATTTCTTACAAACAACAAAACATCTTAACATCACTGAAAACACCAACACTTCTTAAACCCAACATTCTACCTCCTCACATCCCAAAATATTAATAAAACATGCACAACCAACCATCACTTTCCTCCTCCATTAAAAAAAAATAAAAACCACAAAAAAAAAATAAAAGTCCCCCATTCCACCATTCTCAAGGTCCGATCTCATAATTTGAATAAATCATACTTTCCTCAAGCTATCAAGAAACAAAAAATGAAAAAATCTAACAGGTGCATCTTTTAGTAGAGACGCGTGCCGTGCAAAACTCGAGCAGTTTTTGAGTAATAACACCTGGAGAAAGGGGGAATCCTTAATTACAGGTGTGAGTGCCAATATAGGCAAACTGGAGGAAAAGTCTTTCGCTTCTCACAACAGGGGTGCAAAAAACGTTGTGCGAGCGAGAAAAAAAGAAGCCAGCGAACGCCAGCTGATCGGGCTTTAAACATAACGGAGGGAAAGCAGGAACTTTTACTCCATTTTATTTGCTACCGTAGACCGGCCATTTTCCTCGTTCGGTTGACAGGTTTATTATACACACAAACAGACCAGTCGTCAGTTTGGGCTGTAAAGAAAGAAGTAAAAAAATGTAAGGAAAAGGAGAGATGTAATTAGTGAAATATTATTCAAAGTTGAAGGTGATTAATGTGTCCTAGACATGCAGGCGATGGGGTTTGTGGAAGTTAAAGTGTGGGTTTTGTTTCGAGATTTAAGGTGTAGATATGTGTTTGGAAAATTAAGGGTGATTGATTGGGTCTGTGAGTTACAGGAAGCGAAGGTTAGCCGTATTCGGGCTTATCTTGACTCGCTGTATTTCATCGATTCAAAGACCATATTTTCGGTATTAAAATTTTTGGGTGAAACATCAAAATCCATTAGGGGGTTTCACATTTGGGTGATTTTTGGATTATTTGATTCTGTGATTCTTTAAAATCATCCCATTTTTTTTGTTTGGTGCTTCGATTCTAAGATGCACTCCCAATTTGGGGTAGTCAAAGTGTCAAAATAGTGCGTCTTAGAATCGATGAAATATGATCTCTCGACTTATATCGATCTTTGAATAGTTTCCGCACTTCAAACAGCACCCGCCTTGAGATTAACGCTGCACTTCCAGTTGCTATATTCGTAATTCTAAGTTTATTTAAGCCATTTTAATGTTTTACCATGTTAATACGACTCTGTAAACAACTATTTTGTATAATGAAATTTATATTACAATTTCATGATTTGCTATAACAGCGGCGTGGTTTATTCGAAGAAATATTGTGTATAAAAAAATGAAATATAGATAACGGAATATCCGGTTCATCTTGTTTCTATTGTAGCAAAGAAACTTTTGCAGATGTCTTTGAATTATCCAGATGCCTGGAAAACTATCTCATAAATGATATTCTAAAGATGTCAGCTCGTGAACCTCAACACCCCAGATAAAAATTTTCAAAGGTGTATAGAATGCTATAAAATTGTTTCAAAATCCAATAGGATTCTATGGATCCCTTGAAAGTTTTTCACCTTGAATAGTACAGGTAACCTTTGTAATAGCGGTGGTGTGACCGCTATGATTTTCACCATATTTCTTCGAATAGTCCCTGAACTTCGAATAGCACTCATTAATATTTTACAACATAAACATGACTCAAATAAGCCAATCTATATAACAAAAACAATATTCAATTGATAATTAACTCTATTAACAATCATTCTGCATCAAAACTTAAAAATGGCTTTCGGGTTTTTTTCATAGAAATTTGCTAAAACTCAGTTTTTGGAAACCTTCACTTCAACAAGATTTCAACAAAACAAAAAATATAATTAAATTCTCTGTTCTACAAATTAAATAGAAGGTAAACACTCAAAATTCACCAATATATACAACATAAATCAACAGATATTATTCCAAACCCCAGCAAAAACACCTTTGGTTGCACCTTTGGGCCACTTTCTGCAATTTCTTTTGAATTTGAAGGTTAGGGCAGCATTTTTTTTCAAAAACCAAACATGAAAAAAGTCATGTATACATGACCAGTTTAGCAAAAGGGCACATAAATTAGAATTCTCCAATTTACCAAATGTAAAACACAAATTCCAATTTTAAAACTGTTAAAAATTATCAAATTCCATATTTATATACAAAAAAAATTATAGATTTATTAACTATTAGCATAATCATTCAAAAATTATAAATTTCAAACCAATAAATAATCCCAAGCCTTGAAAGAATACAACCTAATTATCCCTTGCCTTAAGACATCACATTTTCACAATTGCAGTCAGGCAGCTCACACTGTCCAACTCCCAACACCATTAAAACTCAAATATTTCAATCTGCCTAAATTAATCCCAAGGTTTACACATCTATTTAAAATAACTTAAAATAAAAATGTCATTTTTTATCCCCCTTTAACCTTCCATTTTGAAAAAAATTTTCAAAATCAAAAAAATCAAAAATTATGCAAATTATGCAAACAAACCAATGTAAAAATTAAAAAAAAGAAAAAAAATTTTAAAAAACCAAAAAACAATAAATAATTAATAATAAATGTAATTAATTCAATACATCTGCACAAATAAACCAAAAAATTATTCAGTGATCTCATTCCATCAAAAAACAAAAAAACCACTAATTTCCTGAATATTTACATCCATTTTTTACTCCAAGTGCCCAATTACCCCTGAAAAAAACCATAAAACATCAAATACCACATTATAATTTCAAATTAAGTCACTAAAAAATTCCAGTGTCCCAAAAGTGACACTTTGATGGCCCTAATGACCAGTTAAGCCAGCGAATAATTAAAACCACATGTTACCATTCCTAACATTGAGTATTCTAAACACTGTTATTATTTTCCCACCAAAAGACATTTGGAAAAAAAATGGCGACAAAAACTAGCTGACCCTTAATGGGTGAGTCACATGTCGCAACAAAAATGAAGGTCGACATTTTATTTTTCTCGAAACTGAGCAGCAAATCAGTTTGAATCTCCGAGTTTAACCTTGTCAAACGTTGGACCAAATGTCTATGGGAGAAACATAAAATCCTAATTGTGTATTCACCAAGTAACCATTTCCTTACAATTTGCCAAGTGGTGTGTACAGGTGACCTTGCAGGTGAAGTTTAAGGAGAAAAAAAGATTTTTTAATAAAAATTAAAATTAATTTTTTTTTGGGAGGAAAAAATGTTATATTACCCTTTTAGTAGAAGAAAAAAATTTAATAAAGAGATTGTGTTTTGATTATTATGCGAAAGCGAAGCTGCGTCTTAATTTTATAGTAATTGTAAGGAAATTGTTCGTTGTAACGAGGGTTCTTTATTATGAGGGATTGATAAGGAGTTTTCGTTATAACGAATTTTTTTAACATGGGTGTCTATGAGCAGTTCATTATAAAGGGGTTGTTGTGTTTAAAACATTAAAAATTACATTAGGTGCATTCAATTTTAAAAAACCGTTTATGAACGAAATTTAAACAAACCAAAATAAACAGTTTACGACTCTGAATGGTTCGTTTAAACAGAACTTAAACAAACAAGAAACGTGAAAAAAACGAGAAAACAATACACCGATCTATCAAATTGCAAATGGCGGCGCGAATAAACGGAAAACAATGCATTAAACAAACAAAAAACCCGGATTTTCTCGTTGCCAAATAATCGTTTAAGTGACGTCAGGTTTGTGTTACAAGGAGAACAAATCCTTGCATTTGAACAAACAAAACGGAATAATCTGTTTATAAATTCAAGATTGAACGCACCTACAGTAAAAGTGCGACATGGTCAACGTTATTTCAACGTTATTTCAACATTGATTTTTCAATTCATTTTGATACTTGGATAAGAACTTATCGAGTATTTTCGGTATCCAGTATCCCATCACTAGAAAAAACAAATAAAATCAGTAAAACCGATAAAAATTAACAAAAAAAGTAAAAACTTTATATCATTTTCTTATTTGGTCATCAAACTATACACAGAAATGGATGGAAAAGATGTTAAGTTTGTATATTGATCCCAAAGACTCCGAGTTAAAGTTAGGGAATTAAAGCTGTCAATCTGAGGGATGTAATCCGTCAAATAGTGAAGCCAAATGTGTCAGTTGAGCCCCATTCCCAATTAAGCAACACATCTTTGTATATGTAAAGACATTTCTCTCAAACTGCTCCTTCCATTTTGTCAATTGGACAGGTGAGTGACGTGCAATACCCCAAAATAAGCCTAACTTATTACCTTTTGTGTACAAGACACACAAGACTGAATCCAAAACTTCCCATTTCACCTTCTGTATAAACAAGAAATCCGTCATATCACTTATTCCCGCCATTTTTACGTAATTTGTAGTCTGTGGTAAGTTGACTTATGGAGTCTAGGACTATTGAATACAACTTTTAGTTGTCTTTTAAGGCAATTATTGAATCGGAGAAACTTTGAGGACATCTGAAATTAGTAAAAATTTCAAAATTTCTCAAATTTTTTGTAATTTTTTTTTTTTGTAATTTAATTTGATATAAAATTTTGTATAGCAACAACATTTTTCTCAAAACTATAGAAAAGTGCAAATAGAGACTATTTATCAAATTCAAAATTCACGAAGGACTTAGTAATAACAAATTTCTTGTAAATATCACTAAATGCTTCATAAATTTTGAATTTGATAAAATAACCTCCATTTTTCTACTCTTTTCTATAATTTTGAGAAAAAATTTGCTGTTTTACAAAAATTCTAGATCAAATTAAATTCCAAAAAAAATTCCAAAAGTTCCAAGATGTGAACGGTGGATTGTTGCTATATTAACACTTTACAATAACATTTACCCTAAACAATATACAGGTCGAACCTCAATATAACGAACTCGAAAGGACCGTCAAATCTGTTTGCAATATCGAGAGTTCGTAATATCCGAATTTTTTAACATTGAATGAATGGATAGGAATC
>JAQIXT010000163.1:0-59502 GCA_034700445.1 Stenotaenia linearis
TTTCTAGAAAATTCTGACAAAATCTTTGACTCATTTTAATTCATAGAACCCGAAACTTAAACTTTTGACGATATAATTTTATAACCGATTATCATGGGTTTAGTACAAAAATTTGAATTCGTTAACAGGCAATCATTCTACACTATGCAAAGAGTTTGATACGAGCGCTTCGCTGGCGAAATTGAGGCAGAAATCGAGGGAACACGCAGTCACGTTGGGACTCATGTGATGATTCGTCATAGGATGAAACACGTCTATTGCTTAGTTGATGGAGAGCTCATCGCATTGTATAAGTGCCTTGATGACGTATTACGTGAGAGTGCGTGCAGCTGAAGGAGCTGAAGGAGTCACGAGCAAATCCGTCCAACGGCGAATATTCATTTTTCACATTGGACATTTAATTTTTTTTTATGATTATACATTATTTATTGGATTTCACTTCTGCAGGTTATAAACGAAAAAATTATTAGAAAAACCCTTTTCCATTGTAAAATAATATTTTTAATTTGTAATTGTTGATTTTTATGTCACGTTGATTAATTTATTAGTGTAGCAATGTACTGTAAGTAAACAATTTTTTTTTAAAAATAAAAACTTGACACATTTATTGCACCTCAGTGTACTATAGTAAACTAATAAATTATCTATTTGTAAATCGTTTGTCACTATTTTCACAACTAATATCATATTAAACGAAAAAGTTTTTGAAATACTAAAAAGCAAATCGCTTATTGATTTCTTTTAGTGCGACACGTTGAAAATTATTATAACGCAAGAAATGATTGATCTGTCTCTACCCAAGCTGTCAGTGAATTGAAATTAATAGACATGAACAAAAGGGTCTCGGCAGTTCATTTGGTTGCAATGAAGGGCTACAATTCCCCTCCCTCATGTGTCCCTTGTGCCATTAAGCGAGCAAGCAGCAGCATAATGTTGGTATTTCTGGTTTGTGGTTGCACAAGCCATAAATTTGTCCGCTCAGGAAATGGTGTGGGCGGGAGCGCACTCTTTTTTTTGCTCTTTTCCTATTGGTAGTAGAGACGGAGTGGAACGAATCACAGTTGTTCGCGACAGATGCTCTATATCGATGAACAACGCGTACAACGTGAAAAGAAATGGTCACAGCCCTATGATGTTTATTACTACGCAACGACGAGAAAAACTTTGCTTAAAACCATCAAACACAAGAGGAACATGTTTTCGTTTTGTCCTAAATCGAGCGGGGTGGGGATACAGTAGTATTAGTCTTCACAGTGAATAAACACCAGACGAGTTTCCGGAAATTGATGACGACAGGCGGATCTTCTAAGACGGATCGAATCTCTCTTCGCCTGGCCGTCCACTCTTATTAAATCGTGTACTGGAGTGGCCATTTTTTACATCTTTAATTGCTTTTCTAATTTTCTAATTTTTAATAATAATAAAATTATTTTATCTTATCAAGACATTTAATTATTAAGATATTAAAGTGACTTGATGTTAATGACGCTGCTGCGAATAAACAACACGAAGAAAATTAAGGTGTAAGGTAAATAAAAGACAGTGGCTTGTTAGAGCATCGTAAATAACTCAAAAGTGTATATAAAGACTAATAAAATATGAGAATTATATTGTACCAACAGCTGGAGTGTATCTATAAAGATGTTTCTTTCATTATGATAATTCTCTAACGTCTGACCGAGTTAAAGGGGTGCTTTTGTAGGTTGGGCTTAACGGCATTACAAGTGAGGAAAGGGTTTTCGATTTTCAACAAGGCTTCTTAAATACATTAATATTTTAAAAGTGGAGAAAAAAATAAAGCATCTTTGAACTTCAGGGCGATGGGCGAGTCACGAGCCGCCCACCAAGCGTTTGTGGCCGTGAAATTGAGCTCCACTCCTGCCGACCTTCTTCGTAAACTTATAAGAGCATTTGCCCATCGGCAAATACTTAAATCCTTTCAGCACGTAAATGTAAGAAGAAATAATTGACTAATTCTTTTTAGGTTTTTATAGATATTTTGGTGAATGAGCGCCACTATTTAGTATATACCGTACCGAATTCGAGTTGTATCCCTTTAAATGTTATATTCTTTGACTGCGGTCTTTTTTTGTATTGAAAATAGGTTATCACTGACTAAATGTGCAGTGAAACATCAGAATTTAAACGGTGACAAGTTCATTATTCTCATTCTTTGATGTAGCAACTCTTGTTTCGTAATCAAAGGTTTATGATTATACATCAACAATTCATTAGGAAACGAAATTCATGATTTGTTTAGATGTAACTCCACCTTAAATTCATTTAATGCAAAAGTAAATATTATAAATTATCCTTTATTCTTTTTTTAGACATCCTAAAAAAATTGCAGCAGAAAAATAAGAAAAAAAATGCACCGAATTGCTTGATGTAAATAGATATTTTTTCCTTGTCGTTGGAATAGTAGTGTCATAAATTTTGCAACTCCTCCCTCGTATTTCATTTTGAGGGGTGTGTGTGGGCGCCATTTTGGGATGGACCACCGAGGGAGCGAAAAATTTACAAAATTTCACGCGACTGATGTCACTCGTTTGCTTCGTAATTCCCACGTTTGTCGTAGCCGAGTTGAACGAAAGTCGAATCGGTTCGGTTATTTATGACTATTGGACTGACGGAATGCACACTGAGTATAGGTTTGCAGTTCAAGTGGTGATGAAGAGGGAAGAGGCTGTGAGCGGTGACCCCTATCACCGAAATAACCTCATTAGCTGTCATCAAGATGTTCTGTGAAAAGCGCCCTTGTTATGGAAAGCGGGATCAAATGATGGCTAGTGATTTGCGACAGGGGGTAAACGTGAATGTCCCTGTCTGGACCCTTGGACATGTACCCTTATTTATCAGTAAATGAGGTGAAGGCTTTTTCTGTGATGGATGTTAAATATGTGAGTTTGGGAGGCGATAGAGTCAAGGTTAGGATACAGACTATAGGCAAAATCGAGAGGGCGTGTTTGATTCGAACTCCCCTTGTTTGGATAGCCTCTAGTGAAGATAAAGTTCGCAAGGTGCGGGAGGAGATTATAGGGTTTGTGATGCACAACTCATTTAATTTGTATACATGTACAGCATTATTTGCTACATGAAACTCAATTTAATAGCGTATAATACGGTGATCAAAATCATCTAAAACAAAGTTATTGCTTCAGTTATTGAATGAACTTATTTTGTAATACGTTACAATCGTTAAAATGCATTTTTAATTGAAGATTTCGTGAACATATGTATTTTTAACTTTATTAATAATTTTTTTGTTTTAGTTCAAAATAAGCGAAGTATAGGGTAGAATTAATTTGTAATTAAATTAAATAAAAATATTGATTATTCCGCGTGCAATAAACGTTCAAAAAGTCTAGTCCTTTTCAACTACGTATTTAAAAAAATATTTAAAGAAGACCAGACTTTTTGGACACAGTATGTATAGTATAAATGAAACTGGGTCAAAAATGTACAATATTATTGTAATTTATTTTACGACCAATAATTTCTTTCACATAAATCAGTTTTATTAAAATAAAGCTAATTAGAGAAGTCAATAAAGTCCAACTTTATTTACTCCATATAATTGATTTAAAGTATATGTTGCATTTTTTTCTAATGGATATTACATTTTAAATGATATTTTGCAACAACAAGAAAAGAAAAAAATTAATCATTAATAAAAATGAATCGTTTAGACTTTCTGGTAGTTTTAACATGAAAGAACTAAGTAAACTTACTAACTGAACCATCGTCTAAAATAGCTTTAGGAAATACATTGTCGTGAATTCGATACTGAGGTCATATTTTAAAAAAGCACTATTTCAAATGTAAGTTTGGAGGGCTGTCTCCCGCCATTCGCCATCTGGCCCAGAGAGTACTCGGCAGGCGGAACATTGGTATCTGATGGATTGTAATCACGTGCTGCTGTACGCGGATTTCAAGAGAACACATTTAGTTGCTGTACTGAACCACCGTACTTTGTTATTCATTTTTTTTACTTATGTTTTTTTAAGCTGAAAAATTTCGTTTATTATATAGATCAAGCAAAAGGTTATCTTCATCTTTATCCCCCATTTCCTTTCTAAACGCACAGACGCAGCAGCAGGAGAAAGAGGAGAGGAAATTGGATGAATTCGCTACGGCCGTTTCGCGTCCGGCAAATTTTGACTTGCACCCGCTCCTTGTCCCGCGCCAGAAAATCGTTGATGGATGGAGCGGGCGCCATCCCTCTGTCGTGAACATTTTCCCCAAAGCGAAAGGCTGCGGGCAGAGACTAGAGAGCACGAGCACAACAAAACGTATGTTCTGCAAAATGATGCGCAAAATTACGGAGGAAAAATGATTTTTTGCAGTTGATAAAATTGGGATAAGGGAAAATTTCCCACGGCTGTTCTTTGTAATGTAATGACTGTCCATCGTCCTAGATTGAGTTCAGTCGATTGCTCTAAGCTTTATTTTTCCATAGTCGCGGAAAAAATGTTGTTCCCCTTCGTTTTTCGAGGGAAAACTTATTACAAAGCAAAAACAACTCATTCGACTGGAAATTTCCCACGACCGTATTACATAAAAAAAGATATTGAAAACAGCAAATAATAAAAAGTATGAAAAGCCAAAGGTGCAGCTAAAATATGATTGATGCTTTACTTGTTGACTCACAATTTCTAATTGTTATTAAAAGCTTATGCGAGTGGTAAATTTTTAATTTCGTTAAGAATTAGTAGAAAAATAATTTAGGGCGCTGTTGTGACTTGAGGCCACGTGCGCGGGATCATTCGTCTCGAACGGGTGGTGGGGGAGGGGCCACGTGATTCTGGAAACCAATGGCAAAGCGCAACGAGCAATTTTCCGTAGTCGTCATGGGCCAATTAATGTAAAGCGCAAACGCGGATGACGAAATTCGCCACGTCATGACGTTTGAGGGACAAATGGCTGACAGAATAATGATGGAGAAGAGGGATGTGGTGTAGTGAAATAATGGTCAATCTTCCGCCCGCCCCTTGAGGCACGGCTTCCGCGCGCGCACACGCGTTGCTGCGGAACATTTGTGACAGAAATGCGAAGTGACAGCCAGCCATGGCGAATGTGGTGTGGCCAGGTGGAAGAAGAAGTGGGTCACTTCATTCGATAAAATAATAAAAGAGAAAAAATATCCTTTGATAAAAATAATACAGCATAAAAGCCCTAGCGGGTGATGTTGAT
Source organism: Stenotaenia linearis (assembly GCA_034700445.1). Taxonomy (NCBI): domain Eukaryota; kingdom Metazoa; phylum Arthropoda; class Chilopoda; order Geophilomorpha; family Geophilidae; genus Stenotaenia; species Stenotaenia linearis. The sequence goes on from JAQIXT010000163.1 coordinate 5,194, forward strand.
AAAGTGTATCATCACTGACAGGTGTGTTTGATAGTTGTAGTATAATTTGGGCCTACATCAAAGTGTAGGTTCTTCTATAATAAGGGATCCCACACGTTCATTTGATTACGACGATCCATAAATGATATTTCTCAGAGGGCATCTGATAAAACACGTTTTCGTTTGGAATACTGTAAAGTGCCCCGATCGATGTTCGTGATGTGAGAATGTGATGAGCCGAGCCCCTACTCATAACATCCTAATCCAGGCAGTCGCCGCCACTGATCTTCTCCTGTTATTAAACGCGCCACAAATGTATTATTAGTCTTCAATCTTTTGAGACGACGTCATTAAGGGATATCATTAGCGTCATTGATAATACTGTAAGGTGGTTTGATTCGAGGTTGATGATATGAGTGATAAATGTCTGACTCGTTTTAAATTCTGTTGCGTTAGCTCTAAACTCGTTATACTTGTCCTTTGTTGAATCCGTAGTTTGAAAACGAAATTTAACTTTTAAAAGTTATTCAGTTTCAAAAGATAAAATCAGTATTAATAATTAATAATATTTTTTGTATTGCGCTTCAGCTATTTAATATTATCGCTTTTGTTATGTGTTTGTTTCAAGTTTTTCCATTGGGGTAAGTTGGAGAGAATTTTATAAAAGAGGAAAAAAAAATATAAAATAGATCAGAGGACTTGCGGCTCAAATGGCCTCATGTCAGAACTCACACAGCGGTGAAAAATCATTTACAATTTAGCAACATTTTAAAAAAATATATAAAAGATTTGAAGTCATTAGCTCATGAATACCTCGAAAAAAAAATTGAAAAGCAAAAACTTTATCGTAAAAAAATGAGAAGAATGAGTAATGATTTCACATCGGATTATAATGAATATAACGAAATTTAAAAAAATTACAGAAAAGAAGATAAAAGCTAATAACGGGATCAAATATATTAGAACTATTTTAAGTTGCAATGGGGAGTGTTGTTAGGAGTCAAACAACAGCTGCGCTGGACACGGTGTAAATTGGTACGCTGGGGCTCGCAAAGTTAAAAGTTCTCAGGTGACAGGCCGGTTGATGAAAAGGCAGAAGCTGCTTTGTTTTATTTTAGTTATTAATGTTATCTTTTGTTAAACTGAATCACTCTTCCCTCGAAAACATTATTTTGTCATTCGGCTACCAGAAGCCAATTTTTAAATGTAGAAAATACAAGAAATCCATTTAACAGTATAGAATGAGCGGCACCATTGTTCAAATTGGGCCTTTTCAGTGGTAGATGACACTTCAATCTCGGCAAACTGCTGCAAGAAACTTTCGGCGAATGAGGCGGATTTGTTATTTTTTTGTCACTTTTTCATGACTCATTTCAATTTTAAACAGGTGCAGTCATAGAATTGTCGAAAAGAAACTTCAATTCAATCCTAAAGATACATTTATCAAACTTTTACAGCAATTAATTATTTTGTCCACCGATTTAATACCTTTCTAAATTAAAAAAAAATTGTGAGAGCACCTGAAGTGAGCATTTGAACAAAGTCCATCTTGAACATCCTGGTAAATGAATTCGCCTCCCACAGCGCGCTACTTGTGTAACTTTTTTTTTTCTCGGAAGTCGTGCCTGGGATTCAGCCAAAACCCATCAGGTAAGTCTATATCGTCATACAAAATTTATTATACAATAATTGAATCTTCTTTATGCGTTTTGTGTTATAGAAAACTTACAACAAATAATTTATTTTACAGCTTTTATTTCAAATTTTAAATTTGACGTAATGATAATTGAATTTGTAGTTAATTCTATCTGATTGCTTCGTATTAGTATGTCCGATTTTTTGTACGATTATTAATTTATGATTATTTTTTTTATTTGATGTTGTGGGGCGTGGCGGTTGGCGTTTTATTTATTTTTTTTCTTTTAGTAGATTAGGACTAGATTTTTATCTTCCGTTTGTAATTTTCCCATCCCCTGTTTCAAGAGTGATAATTATTTGGGTAGTTCATTTACTGTGGCTTCTGTTCTTCACCCTCTTTTAAATTACACAGGAGGGAGAAATTGACAACTCTTTTTGGAAACATGAAAAGAGGGGCTAGAGGTTCCTACTCAAAGTGTGTATCAAGCACTGCAAGAAAAATCGGATTTACAAAATTTTACAATAATTTAATTTGTTGTAAAAAATAAACGTTCGTTTCATTTATGGTTTTAAATGAACATTTTCCAGTAAATTTTGTGAAATGTTTTTTTTGCACCTTAAGCGAATGTATTGATTAGTTGTTTAAATAAACTTAATTTCGTAAATTTGGGTAAATGTAATATTTCTTGCAGTGAAGTACTAGGATTTCTGTAATTTAAAAATTCAATTCAAAATTTTAATAATACAGTACTTCAATAATTCAGTCTAAAAGATTAATCCAAATAAATTCTAGATAGTTCCAACCAGATTACAAAAAAAAGAAAAAAAGTGAAAATAAAAGTATTTTTAATGCTTATTATTTTTCAATAATTACACAGTTTGTATAAGCCGTAACACTTAGCCGTGCGATGAAAAATAGAAATGTCACATTTTAACTGTTGCCTGTAACAATGTCATCTCCATTTTCTTTTTTCTCTCATTTGAGCATCATTAGTAAGTAGGCACTTTAAAAATATTTTATTTAAATATTAAATTGTGTTCATCTAAAACGCTTCAGTGGGAATTGTAGAGATGAAGATGTTTTGAATTGAAATTTTAATGGTTAATTACAAACAGAGAAATCTAGAGAAAACGTAAAACCACAAAAAGTTTGGTCTCGTATAGTTCAGTCACATATTCATGATTTAGCAACAGACTTGATCTAAACAAGGCTACAAAAAAAGGAAGAAGTCTTAGCATCAATGCTCCGTACAGATTGCGCACAATTTACTTTAAATAGTACAAATATTTTTAATTATTTCTGATTTTCGGATAGTTCAAAAAACTTGAAGTAAAATCAGGAATGTAGGTCCCCTCCCCCGTTTATTAAAATTTTAACTTCTAATTTACTATAGTCATATTAGAAGTAAGTAAAGCTCTTTTATTTACTTCTGGTAATAGAAATTGTTACGATTCAGTTACTTACATTAAATTATTGGTCATTAATTCATCGATCCTATTTAAAATTACAGTGCTTTACTACAAACAAACATTATCACGAGCCCGTTTTTTAGTTCTGTTAAAAAAAATCATTGCAAGCTCAAGCTCAAGCTAAATTTTCAAATGATATCACCAGAAGAGGCCACCCAACATGCAAGCCGGACGATTGTTAAGTGGTCAAGAAGGACAAAAAATATTATACGAGCAAAGCAGGAAAGCAAACAGTTCGGAATTTCAGGCAAGGAACTCGTAATGACGGAAGGCGTGGGAAGATATTTAGATATTTGAGCTACTGCCATTTCCATAAATTTTGTCCTCCTACACATCAAAGAATAATTCAAACGTCTGTTGTTTCTACGTGTGTGTGCAAAACTGAGTATTTTTTCAACTTTTTAGTCTTTCATTGTCGTAATTGCATAGAACGCAACACATTTTTTATTCCTTTAATTTAATTTTTCTGCTCTTCTAACCGCCCTCGACGTCTTTATTAAATCCGGTATCTCTCTGGTGGTAGAAAGTAGAGCCTTGGCAAAAATTAATAAAGCCGAATGAGTCGAGTACGGAAATTGGAGCGAAATATTTCCCAAGCCCACAGCTCTTACGGAGAGTTGTATACGCATCGGGTGGTGAGCGGGTCGACTTCTGATGGGCCTAATTAGAAGGTACGGCTGCCCGACATCAGCCTCCCAATCATAGGCTTCACCCCACAACTTTATCACGGCGGACTCATGGAGGTGTCAGCCATTTATTTATTTACTTCTCTCCTTTTAATTTAGTGGCCAAGCAAACCTACCACGGTGTTCTGCAGGCAAGTTCGCTTCGACCAAACACGAACAAGCAATCAAACAATAGGGAAAAGAAAAATCAATGGCAGTATCAGTGGCTAAGGGGTATTTTAGGCACTCGTAAAAATCCTTCGAATCGAGTTATATGAGACTGGAGGGTTTGTCACGTGTGAGGTGGCAGCAGTTGGATGGGTGTGTGGCGCGATGGTTGTTTATTGGATTGGGACACGCAAAGCGACGCTGCAGTCACTAATGCGTAGGTAGAGGGAGGCAGCTAAGATTTAGAGCAAGTGATTCTCACCTTGTGGAATTATATAATAGATGAAATTAGCTCGCAATTAGCGGCGTCGTTTGAACTTAGCTGCAAGGCGAACACAATTATTTTTTTCATTCTCGAATTAAGCGTGTTTGTTTTGTTTTGGTTTTAAATGTAATTAGAGAATACTAGGAAAATTCGTTTTTAATATATGGCAACATGAAACTGCTAATAAGAAATGAAAAATTTTTTAATTTTGAATTATTAATTTTTGAAATCTCGAGTTTGTTTGAGGGTTTAGAACTTTAGATGATAGGGAAAAAAATTCTCTGATTACATTTTTTTCCAATTAGTTTTTCCCTTGACTTTTTTATTGGAATGGAAGATATCTTAAGGAGGCAATTGTGGTTAATTGCTTTAGGTTTGAATAATTTATTGCACAAGACATTGGAGTATTTCCAGGTCAATCGCAATTGCCATGTCTTAACGTGGCGTCTCTGCGTAGTCATTTTAAACCGTACGGGCTTGGCTCTGCCCTCGGGATTGTATGCGAATTAATTACGTTTAATAAACACTAATTATGCTTATTATGATCGCGTGGTAGGCGAGCCCCCGCTCTCCTTCGGGCTAATATTGTCACGTGACGACACCCACATAATATTGGCAAAAACTTCAAGATGACAGAACAATGCAAGAAAAATGCTTTTTTAAATTTTTTTTTTAAAAAAAAGGGGATTAAATGAGTTCATTAAATTGAAAGTCGTTTTTGTCAACTTTCTTTGAAATATTAAAAAAAATTACTAAATCAATTTCGATTTATTATTTAAAAAACAATTTTGAATACATAAATAAAGTATTTATACTCTTTATTCCATTTATTATGGTCGATGGAATTTTTTTTTCAAAAATCCGGTTCGGTTATTTTTCTCCCTTTTTTCTTGTCTGCACTTTAATGCTCTGATGTTGAGAATTTGCACGCGTTGTGTTTGGGTTTACAAGAAGCGTGAAAGCGGCGCGCGTGAATATTGGCGGAAGAAATTCGCGTTAGAATTGAATGATTCGGATCAAGTCAAACTTCTCATGCCAAAATGGCTCCCATAGGAGTGAGTGGAAAATAGAATGCAATAAAAATAGATTAAAAAAATAAAGTTTAAATGAATTATGATTGATTAATGCAGAATTAAATTACGAACGAAGAAAATGTAACCAATAGCATCATCAGTTGAAGACAGGTGTGATAATTCTGTCACAGTTTCCAACCAATAACAATTTCGATCTAGTTGAGGGCGGAGAAAATTTTACCTTGCAGTGGATTATGAATAGTGTAATGGGTTCGGGAAATCCTTTGCTTGTGTTCAATTCGCTATCCCTAAAAAACCGCTCAGGTATCAAGGGCAACTCGTAACACCCGTATTTCCTTCATTAGCAACTTCCACTGTCCTCAGACAGTGTTATTATTACAAATAAAAAATTTCAAAACAAGAAATAAAATTAAGAAGATAAAATTTTAAAGTTATGAAAAAATGAAAAAAAATCAATTAGCAAATCGTTTTTGTTGCGCAAAACTTTTTCATTACTCTCAGTTACATCATCGAAGTTTGTAGTTTCTGCATTGCAGCACAGCATGATGTTTTTACGTGTCATAATCATAAAACACATCACAGAAAAATACGCCTCATAAAAATAATAATGGCACATTTTAATTTTCACTTCATCATTGAGGTAATTGACCCCCATCCCCGCCACCTCTTTTTTTAATATAATGGTACACCCATAATCCATTGTCCACTTCCTTGGTGTGTTCGTGGGACCCGATCCCATGAGACACCGCGCTTGTAAACCCTTGTACCTGGTCTTTTGTAACCACCCTCAGCCGACAGTGAATTATGGGGCCGAGTGTGGTGTTCTGGCCACAGAATTAAGCTTAACGGCGTTACGCTTGATTTTCAAACGAAATCCGCACTTCCGGATGTTAAATTAGCAAGGGAAAACTTAGATGCATCAAAAAACTGTAATAAAAAAATTTCCTAATGAATGTTTCGAGTGGGTGACTTGAATAATATTGAGGAATGCAATAAATTCTGGACGTAGTTTCGAATTTCATCACCAGAATGAAGCAATGCATGAACAATTCAAATTCTTACTTTCGAGATTCTTTTTTTTTTCTTCCTTTTTTTTATTAAAGAAAATAAGTTAATTATTAAATGCAAATAAATTGGTTTATTAAATTTTGGTAGACAGATTATTAATTCACACGATTCTCGTACAGGTACATCAAACTTTTCGTATATCAAAGAAAAACTATTTTCGTGCATTTATTATCTCCACAAATTCGGGTTTGAGAGATGCACCGCCGACTAGAAATCCATCGATATCACCTGTCTTTGCTAATTCACGGCAATTGCCTGCAGTCACCGAACCTACAAAACAAAACAAAAATTACCAATGAAAAAATTTTAAAAAAAATATTCTTCGTACCTCCGTAAATAATACGAATAGAATTGGACACATCAGCCGACACATTTTCGGTGAACCACTTGCGTAAAGCTGCGTGCACGTCTTGAGCTTGTTGCGGAGAAGCCGTTACACCAGTACCAATGGCCCAAACGGGCTCGTAAGCAACCACAACCTTTTCCCAGTTGGCTACTTTATCTAGAATTTGAATATAATTTTTTAAATTCTAATTGAAACACAAACATTAAATGTTACTTTTAATCGCGAGCATTTGCCTAAACACAACTTCTTCGGTTTTATTGGCGTTTCTCTCATCCAAAGTTTCTCCAATGCAAGCAATAACGCCTAACCCTTCGCTTAATGCATGTTCCACCTTTTCAGCTATTAACTACAAAATTAATAAATTTAAAAATATTGATTAAATCCACAGACATTTTAATTATATTTTCACTAACTGTATCAGATTCCCCGAATATTTGTCTTCGCTCTGAGTGACCCAAAATAACCCATTCGATTCCAATATCACGAAGCATAGCAGGGCTAAAAATAAAGTAAAGAGATGTGAATGTCGTAAATTTTACCAAATTTCCTTCATACCTAATTTCACCGGTGAAAGCACCTTTAGCTACTTTGTAACAATTTTGAGCTGATATTTTGACATTTGGGGGCACCACTCCCTTGGCAACCTGCAAATACAACGTTGGAGCTCCGCAAACAACTTCTACAATCAAGAGTCAAAGAGCTAATTATTAGTTCAATAATTGTTAGATGTCAAGGTCATATAAATTACCAGTGTTCGAATCCAAAGGTCCGGCGGTTAAGAATTTACCAATTTCATTGATAGATTCGACTGTACCATTCATTTTCCAATTACCACCGACAAAAAATTTTCTGTTTGACATGATGAATATATTTAAAGAAACTTAGAAATGGCTGTGGGACAACTGAGGAAATTCACTGAGCTCAGACCGGTAACCTCTACTTGACCTTATCAGTTCACTTCTAGCTGCAAGTGAATTTTCACTTCCCAGTTTAGTTCTTAATTAGTCAAGTTGTTAATTTTCTCGCCAGAGTGCGAAAGTCAGACAATGTAAATTCTTTAGATTTAAATTTTTTGTCATAAATTAAGAATGAAATTTTGATTCTTTTAATTTGGTTTTTTTTTCTATTAATGTATGTTAAAATCTACTGGAAAAAAAATCTAAAACGATATAAGATTGCAGAACAAATACCGCTTTTGTTTAATATTGCAAACACATCACTATTTTGTTATTTACAGACCTTTATCTATTTTAAAACATTAACATGTTATTACTAAACTAGCAAAACATTTATGAAATAGCAAATTTGCATATACCGTAGAATGCAGACATATTTTTCTTTAAAACTTTGGATTTTACAAATATTTACTTCAAAATGTTCTTAGAAGATTAGTTTTATTTTCAGTTGATATAGACTGGAAGACGAAATTTTAGGACATCTTATCATTTTATCCAGAAACATCCTGTTAATAATTCAACAGGAAAATCAGAAAATAGAAAAAAAATGTAATAAAAAAATTTTTTTTAAAGTCCAATTTTTCCGTCACTTATTCAACTTCTCAGCAATTGACATTGAGTGAAACCACACAGTAGACCCTCAGCTATCAGGTGTAGATTAATAGAAGGGAAATTTGTAAGGAATTTCATCACTCAGCTGCACTATAATACTGACAGTGGAAGGAAAATACTACAAAATGTTGGTACATCATGCAGCAAAAGAAAAAAAAATTGTTACCTTGTCTAGAATCTTAAATATTAACAAATTCAAATTCTTATTTTCCATTTCTATTCGTGCAAGACAAAAGCAAAAAAGACAAATATTACAACCATTGCATGCTCACATTACCATAACGTGAATGAATGCACTAAAATGGCAACTTTTAATTCTTTTAACATTTGTCATCAATCAAAGCCTTACGATAACAATGGTAATCTATTTGTCGGAGCCATAATACAAGCCAAAACAAAAAATAAACCAAAATATAAATTAAGTTTGGCCGTTCCTTGAGGTAAATGTTCGAGATTCTCTTGGCCGAATTGGCGTTCCAATTTAAACGCAGAATGCAGTGTAATAAGTGGCAAGAGCAACCACATGGTGTATTTGATGCTCAGCACAGCGAACAGAATGTACGGGGAAAAGAGGAGAAAAGCAAATAACACGTGTGATAATGTCCGACCGATTAAAATAGCCATGGTCACGATTCCAGCTCGTTGATCGGATTCAACATCGCGAGTGTTGTTGCTGTGCAAAATAGCTTCGGTGTTCAAAGCGATTGGTATTGCGTAATAGAGAGTGACAACATCCATACAGCCAGTTTGAGCCATAAATGCAAATAATACTGTTACAGGGCCGAAGATGATTAAGATCAACACATCGCCTAAGCCGATGTATTTGAGACCAATTCCGCCAGTATACAAAAAAGAGCAGGAGAGTCCACCAAAATACACCAACGCTAAATCAGCCAGTTTAGCGGGTGACAAAAAAAATAACAAAATAAAACCTCCGCAGCCAATTACGTATAACATGACACCCAAATGAGCAACTTCATCTGGAGTAAGTATTTTGTCCACTAGTGTTCTGTCGTCACTTCTTTTCTTGCTGTCGATGCCTTTCATAAAATCGTAATACGTGTTGACTAAATTGCCAGCGCCATGCACGCTAAAAGCCGTGAGACAGGTGACAACAAATATGACAACATTGAAGTTCCCGGTGACTTTATGTGCCAATGCGCACCCGAGACACACCGGGATTAAGGAAGCACTGAATGACCACGGTCGGACTGCTGTTAGGTACGATGAAAACCGAAATTTACAACTGTTCAGTTCGGTTTGTGCCTGATTATTGGGCGGTAGTTTCGATGGCACGTTGTCCATTGCATGTTTCGTTTTCAACTTAGAAGAGTTTTCCGTATGAGTTTGCTGGGTTTCATCCCTGATTAAATTCTCCGTGTTTAGCGCCATTATAGAGTAGTCAACACCATTCACGTCTAACAAATAAAAAGGAAAATTAAAGGAATGCTAATGGAATGAATCAAAACCAGAGTCAGAACTGATAAAACGTGACTCATCTCACCGGATGATGGACAGACGAAATGAACTGAATTTTATTGTCAATAAAGCAATCAATGATTGAAATGAAATTCCCAGAAATGATATATCTTACCTCTACAAAAAGAAATTTATAAATGTTTACTCTCATTATTTCTGTACAACAGTTAACGCCTACTTTTGGTATGACGTCATAAGAATGAAGCAAACAAATAGTTCCGCAAAAATATTCTCATTGTTATTGAAATTTTAGGTGGTTTAAGCATATTTAGAGAATAAAATAAAATTTAATTATTATTGAGAGAAGTATTTCAAATTTATTTATTTCATTTCTATTTTATTTTCACAAAATAAATGTTGTTGATACTTTCCGGTTCCGACTTCGAAATCCAACTTTTTTTTATATTGAACTGGGTGTCATGTTGTTTACGTTCGTTATTTTAATTATCGATATGTGCTTATAAAGTTAAGATTAGAAATACAAATTGACTGCGGGCGTCAAAATGTTTGCAACTTTAAGACGATATCGAAAGTGACGAATTAATTGCAAGATCAGCATGAATACGTTAATGGCCCAGATTGTTTCGGGTTTGAAAAGCAAGAATGAAGAAACCCGGGTCAAAGCAGCCAGAGATTTGTACCACTATGTTACCACCGAATTGCGCGAAATATCGGTTGAAGATCTCACAGTTTTCATTGACGACTTCAATCATCACATTTTCGAAATGGTTTCTAGCGCAGATGTTAATGAAAAGAAAGGAGGACTATTGGCAATCAGTAACTGCTACATTGCATTTGAAACATTTTCGAAAAATTAATTTTATAATTTTATTTTCAGTTAGTCTCATTGGTGTTGATGTGGGAAACACCAGCACCAAGATAAGCCGATTTGCAAATTATCTTCGAAACTTACTGCCGAGTAATGATACAGGAGTGATGGAATTAGCCGCTAAGGCTGTTGGTCGTTTAGCACTCGCAAGTGTGACTTACACAGCTGAATATGTGGAATTTGAAGTAAAACGAGCGTTTGAATGGTTAACGGGCGACAGAGTGGAAGGAAGGAGACAGGCAGCTGTAAGATTCGATGTTTATGGAATTAAGTTTATGCTGTAATTTTATTAATTTTCTATTTCAGGTCTTAGTATTGCGAGAACTTGCTGTTTGCACGCCAACATTTTTCTTTCAACAAGAGCAACAATTTTTTGATTGCATTTTTAATGGCGTACGGGATCCGAAAGTATAATTTTTAGAAATAAAATAATCCAAATCGCAAATAATAAATTTTTTTCAATCGTAGCCTTCTATTAGGGAAGGTGCAGTTGCAGCTGTCAGAGCTGCTCTTGTGTTAACAGCACAGAGGGAAACGAAAGAAACACAAAAACCAATGTGGTATAAAGTAAGAACAATTGTTTAGGTGTTATTTTGCTTCAGTTGTTCTAATTGAAACACTTACAACGTTAGTTATGTTATGACGAAGCTGAACAAGGATTTGAAGATATTACGCCTCGAGAAAAAGGCGTAAACAGAGACGATCGAATTCACGGTTCGCTTATACTTATTAATGAATTATTGCGATGTAGTAGCGCTGAAGGCGAGGTAATAAATTATAATAAAATTAAGATTAAAAACATGATATTTGTTTCCTTTTTTATTTTTTGTTTTAAATTTTATTTTATTTTTAGCGTTTAAGACAAGAATTGCAAGAAACTGCACAACAACAACAAAATCACGACCAAAGTTATAAAGAATTGGTTTATCACAGTCGGTTAAAACCACCAATTCTTTTTTCCTTGAACTTTCATCATTTGTCTCAAAAGGGTGTTGCAAACCCACTTTTAAGCACAACTTTATTTGCAAGCTTACAACAAAGTCCTAAATTACCAATTTGCGAAAGCAACACTTGCAAAGAACTAATGAACGAAAAATTTGATCAGGTAACTGCTTTATCAATATCTTAAATGAAATTATTAATTCCATTATTTCAGATATGTGAACAAGTTTTGAAACAAAGAAACACCAGAAGTGTGTTTGTACAAAAAACTTTGTTAGCTGTTCTTCCACGACTTGCATCTTTTCAAACGCAGAAATTTGTAGATGGGTAAAAATGCTCATGCTGGAATCATCATATAATAATTATTAAAGCAATTTTTTTACTCCAGCTATTTGAGCGATACGATGGCTTACTTGTTAAGTTGTTTACGACGCGATAGAGAACGCTACAACGCATTTACTGCAGTAGGGCTTCTTGCAGTGGCAGTTGGATCAGACGTTAAACCATATTTACCAAGAATTATGGAGATTATAAAAGCATCTCTGCCTTCTAAAGAAACACCTTCTAAGTAAAATATTTTTTTGTTTAAGATTTTAGTCAATTTGATAATTTAAATTTAAAACTCTAGGAAGAAAATTCCAGGCGTAGATCCGTCAGTCTACTCTTGTATTAGTCTGTTGGCTAAAGCTGTGGGTTTAGCAGTGAGAAATGATATTAAAGATTTGTTAGACAGTATGCTTGCAGTTGGTCTCAGGTATCTTATATTTCCACATTTTTTTAAAAATTTTTATTTTATATTTTTATTTTTTGTAGTTTGTTTTATTATCCAATTATTTCTTTTTTTTATAATTCTTTTTACTATTTATTTTTTATTTTTTATTTTTTTTATTTTATTTTTTTTATTTTTTTATTTTCTTTATTTTTTTTTGTTTGTAATTTGTTTCATTATTCAGAATTTTTTTCTTTTTTCGTTTTTTTTTCTTCTTTTTTTGTAATTTGTTTTATTATTCAATTTTTTTTAGCCCTGCTCTGACTGCAGCCCTTCGCGATTTGGCAACGGAAATTCCTCAGTTAAAAAAGGACATTCAGGACGGTTTACTCCAAATGTTATCGTTTATTATTATGCACAAACCTCTTTGTCATCCTGGGATGCCAAAAACGAATTCGACAACTCCATTATCAGGTAATTTAATTTGCAAGAAGTTCATTTAGGGAGTGTCTACTTTTTGGACACTTGGTACTTACGTATTTCATTTATAATGGAAATGTCTTTGTTTTGATTAGCTAACTTCGCAAGTTTAATTGAAGTAACAGATGTTACCAGCATTACGTTGGCTCTAAGAACTTTAGGCAGTTTTGATTTTAATGGTCATTCACTTATGCCATTTGTGTCACACTGTGCTGAATATTTTTTGAACCATGAACACAAGGAGATTCGAATGGAATCTGTTAGAACATGTTGCAGATTACTATCTCCAGCATTACAAGTATGAACCATTACATTTGTATATAATTATATAATTATTTTATAATTTTTCTTTTTCTAGCCTCCTCAGGGTCGTTACAGCCAGAAATCGGCTCAAATTATTTGCGACGTTTTGTCTAAACTATTGATTGTTGGCATCACAGATACTGATCCGGATATTCGTTTCTGTGTTTTAGCATCATTAGACGAACGGTTTGATACGCATTTGGCTCAGGCTGAAAATCTAAGTTCTCTGTTCGTAGCTTTGAACGATGAAGTATTTGAAATACGGGAAGTTGCCATAGGAACAATTGGCAGACTGAGTCGACTGAATCCCGCATACGTGATGCCACCTCTGCGAAAAACACTCATTCAAATTTTAACCGAATTAGAGAACAGCGGTCTCGGTAGAAATAAGGAACAGAGCGCTCGCATGCTACGCCATTTAGTAGCTAATGCGCCTCGACTAATTCGGCCTTATATGGAGCCGATTTTAAAGGTTTTGATACCGAAGCTGAAAGATACAGAACCGAATCCAGGAGTTGTGATAAGCGTTCTTGCTGCAATTGGCGAATTAGCACAAGTAAGTTTTAATTGATGTTATTACTTTGTGATTCTTATTTTTATATTTTCTACTAATTACTATAGGTAAGCAGTATTGAAATGCGCAAGTGGATTGACGATTTGCTCCCAATTATAATGGATATGTTGCAAGATTCATCTTCAGTTACAAAACGGGAGGTAATTTTACGAGCACTCCTTCGTAATACAGTAAACACAAGTTTATTTAATTATTTAATTGTTTTCTAGATTGCGCTTTGGACGTTGGGACAATTAGTGGAAAGTACAAGCTACGTTGTTGAACCGTATACAAAATACCCTCCACTTTTGGAAGTGCTGTTAAATTTTTTGAAAACCGAACAATCGCCCAGTATTCGTCGTGAAGCAATTCGCGTGTTGGGTTTGCTAGGAGCTTTAGATCCATATCGTCACAAAATGAATGTCGGCATGATAAATCACTCGGGAGATTCGGGTGTAGTAATAAGTATGACTGATTCTAAAGCAGAGGCTGATTTGAATCAAGGTTTGCCATTTATTAAAAGATTAAAAATTAAACAAAAATTTTCTCGTAATTTTAAATTGTAGAACTAACGACTAGTGAAATGCTGGTGAATATGCCGTCAAGTTCTTTAGAGGAATTTTATCCGGCTGTGGCCATAGCCATGCTTATGCGCATTATTCGGGACCCGACTTTGGCTCAGCATCACACAATGGTTGTGCAAGCGGTCACTTTTCTTTTTAAAGGTCTCGGTATAAAATGCGTCCCTTACTTACAACAAGTGATGCCGTCTTTTCTAAATGTAATTCGAACTTCGGACAACAATTTTAGAGAAGTATAACAACTTTTAACTATAAAATGAATGCAGTTTTAAATTTTTTTCCGTATAGTTTCTATTTCAGCAGTTAGGAGTTTTGATTTATATAGTAAAACAACACATTAGGAATTACTTAGGTGACATTTTTGGTATTATTAAGGTAATAACAATTTTAGTTCTTTATTGATTGAAAAAGTAATAAAATTTTTTTTTAAGGATTATTGGACAGTGAACAGTCCATTGCAGAATACAATCATTTTGTTAGTGGAACAGATTGCGATTGCTCTGGGAGCAGAATTTAAAATCTATGTGCCTCGATTAATTCCACAGATTCTTAAAGTCTTTATGTACGATAACAGCACAAATAGAACTGTAACTTTGAAGGTAAGCTTGTCTACATACAATTAAACAATCGATAATTACACTAGATATACAATTTTTTTATTTAAAAGCTTTTACAAGCACTGCAAAAGTTCGGTTCTAATCTTGACGACTATCTGCATTTAATTTTACCTCCAATTGTTCGTCTTTTTGACTCTCAGGAGGTTCCAATTGCAGTGAGAAGGTAGTGTTGCATACGTTCTTGTGCAAAAATAAGGATCTTAAACAAATTTAATCTATTTTGTTCAGATGTGCTTTGGAAACAGTTGATCACTTGACCGAATCATTAGACTTTACGGATTATGCTTCCAGAATAATTCATCCATTAGTTCGAACTCTAGATAGTACCCCCGAATTACGTCATGTTGCTATGGAGACACTGACTGCGTTAGTTGTTCAACTTGGGAAAAAATACGAAATTTTTGTACCAATGGTACACAAGGTGCTGGCGAAACATCGTATTAATCACGAGTTGTATGATGTTTTAACATGCCGCATTTTTCGAGTAAGAATAAATTAACCAACACTTGGAAGTTTGATTTAATCGTTTTATGCCTGAATTAATCTTAAATCAGAGTTCGACTACTGCTGTTGAAGAAGATGATCCTTTATTATCGCCCCACCACTATACCCGACCTAAATCCAGAGAACATGAAAATACTTCAGGAATATCTGATACACCGACTATAAAAAAGATGCACGTAATAGCAGTAAATTTGCAAAGAGTAAGTTCTACTACCAATGTTGTTGATTCAGATTATAATAAGTTTTTTCTGTTTTATTAGGCATGGACAGCAACTAGGCGCGTCTCCAAAGACGACTGGCTCGAATGGCTTCGTCGACTTAGCATTGAACTGCTCAAGGAGTCACCTTCTCCCGCTCTTCGGTCTTGTTGGGCTTTAGCACAAACATACAGCCAGTTACCCAAGGATCTGTTTAACGCTGCCTTTGTGTCATGTTGGACTGAATTGAACGAGCAGCAACAGGATGAGTTGATTCAAAGTTTGGAACAAGCGCTTCTGGCTCAAGATATTCCAGAAATTACTCAGACACTCTTAAATTTGGCGGAATTTATGGAGCATTGTGACAAAGGTCCATTACCACTCGATCCCATTCATTTGGGCGAGCAGGCCATGAAATGTCGTGCCTATGCTAAAGCATTACATTACAAAGAAGACGAATTTCATAAAGGTCCTACAACTGAGGTTCTGGAAGCTCTTATAAGCATAAATAATAAGCTTCAACAACCCGAGGCTGCTATGGGAGTTCTAGAATACGCCATGAAAAATCATGGTCATGATTTAGTAAGAAAATATCTTGACATTGTTAATTTGTATTTACTGCATTTATTCTATTAGATGCGCTTTCATTTAATAATTTTATTTTAAATGTTGTAGAAAGTGCAAGAAAGATGGTATGAGAAGCTCCATGATTGGGAATCAGCTCTTCAAGCATATCAAAGAAAATTGGAGCAGAACCCAGATGATATGGAATTATTATTAGGCCAAATGAGATGTTTAGAAGCGCTTGGAGAATGGTAATTTGTTTAGTTTTGCTTTTGTATGATTTTAATGTTTTAATTTGTATTTTTGAATTGCAGGGGACATTTACATCAACTTGTCAATGAAAAGTCAGTTACAGTTGATGAAGACATGAACAAAAGAATGGCAAGAATGGCGTGTGCTTCTGCTTGGGGACTTGGTACTTCTTTATTTTATTTTATTTATTTTATTTTAATTAAGAAAAGACAATTTTTCTCGTTTAGAACAATGGGACAGTGTACGTGAGTACTCTAACCTTATTCCCCGGGATACGCAAGATGGTGCCTTCTATGGAGCTGTTCTTGCAATTAATGCGAACGATTTTCATTCTGCTCAAAATTACATCGATAAAGCACGAGACCTGTTAGATACTGAACTTACAGCAATGATTGGCGAAAGTTATCAGAGAGCTTATGGGGTAATTGAGTGTACAATCATCAATACCAGTAATTTAAATTGTTTTTAATTACCGGTAACAATTTATTTAGGCGATGGTAACAGTGCAAATGCTATCAGAATTAGAAGAAGTAATTCAGTATAAATTAGTGCCTGAACGACGAGATGCGATTCAACAAATGTGGTGGGCCAGACTAAAAGTATGATTTTTTTTAAATAGTTAAATTTTGACAAATTTTAATAAAATTATTTTCTTTAGGGATGCCAACGTGTAGTTGAAGACTGGCAAAAAATTATTCATGTGCATTCTTTGGTGGTTAAACCACACGAAGACATGAGAACGTGGTTAAAATATGCCAGTTTATGTCGGAAAAATGGTCGTTTGGTAATTAATCCAAAGAAAAGTGTATTCATATTAAATTAACTCTGAATTTATATTAGATGTTGTCACACAAAACCCTCGTCATGCTTCTCAAAACAGATCCATCTGTACATCCAAATGACCCTCTACCTACACTTCATTCACACGTGACTTTTGCATATACAAAACACATGTGGAAGAACAATCAAAAGGAAGAAGCGTTCAATCAATTACATCATTTTGTACAAGCATCTTTATATCCACAATCAATTCAGCTGTCTGCTGGAGAAGATACAGAACAAAAACAAGATATTAACAAACTGCTAGCAAAGTGATTACTTTAAACTCAAATTATTTTAATCGACTTCAATTTATTTGAAACATAATTCGCAGATGTTACTTGAAACTTGGGCAGTGGCATGAGAGCTTACACAGTATAAACGAAACCTCAATACCTCAAATTCTTCAATGGTTTTCAGCAGCTACAGAAAAAGATTGCAATTGGTACAAGGTATAATAACGATGAACCTACGTGAGTCTAAAAACATTTAATAAAAATTGTTTTATTTTCAGGCTTGGCATGCTTTGGCGTGCGTAAACTTTGAAGCGGTTTTATTTTATA
The DNA here is from genome assembly GCA_034700445.1 of Stenotaenia linearis. Taxonomy (NCBI): domain Eukaryota; kingdom Metazoa; phylum Arthropoda; class Chilopoda; order Geophilomorpha; family Geophilidae; genus Stenotaenia; species Stenotaenia linearis. The sequence continues at coordinate 22,787 of JAQIXT010000163.1, forward strand.
AACATGTGGCTCAGCAAAATATTCCAACCAGTCCAGTAGGTGCTCCGCACTCACCCGGGGATAAGTCTTATGCTCCGGATTCTCCCAATGGCTGCATGCGATCGACTCTTTTATTAGCGTACACAGTTCCAGCAATTCAGGGCTTTTTCCGTTCGATATCGTTGTCACAAGGAAATTCTCTTCAAGATACTTTACGTCTTCTTACATTGTGGTTTGATTATGGTCAGTGGCCGGAAGTTTATGACGCGTTAGTGGAAGGGATTCGCACAATTCAAATGGATACCTGGTTACAAGTAATTTTTCTATTGAATTAGAAAATCAATTTCATATTTATGAGTTCTTGTTCTTAGGTAATTCCCCAATTGATAGCACGAATTGATACTCCTCGGCAGTTAGTTGGACGTCTGATTCATCAACTGTTGATGGATATTGGAAAACAACATCCTCAGGTATGTATATACATATTTCATTTGCTATCTTTATATTATTATTACAGGGTCTACTCTATTCTCCTTTTGAAATAAACAGTAGTACAAGCGTTCACAATATTTTTTATGTGAAGCGCTGTAGAGTACAATCACATTTGTTTTTAATAGTATTAATGAGTGAATAGACTCCCATATGTTGATCTACTATATTAAAATATATCACTTCTATATCTATTACGTGAAGATATGTCAACGCTTGTGAATTTTTTTGTCTTTTGGACTTTTTCTATGTAGTTGTTAATATTAAAATATGAAAATGTAGAAGGAAAAGTATTTAAAAGGAAAATAGTAAGGAAAAAATGGTCAGATAAAAGAAGGGAAAATGGAAAATAATGGACCAGGAAAAAAGAATAATTTAAGAAGGAAGAAAAATGGACAAATAAGAAAAAGAAAGAAAATCGGGGAAAACGGAGTAATGAACCAGGGAAAAAACAACAGTGGAAAAATGGCTGTGAAGGGAGAACAAATTAAGGGGGGGGGGGGGGTGAAGAAGAAAACGAAAAGCAATGAATAGAAAAAATAAAACGTAAAAAGGGTTGAGGGAGAAGGAAATGGTGAATAAAACGAAACATAAGGGACCAGAAAAAGGGTAATACATTAAAAGGAGTGGGAGGGAGGAGAAAATGATGGTAAAAAAACGAAAAATGGACCAGAAAACAATTCAGTATAAAAAAAAAACGCGGGGGGAGGGGAGAAAAGAGTGATAAAAAAACGAAAAGTGGACCAGAAAAAAATAGCATAAAAAACTTGGGGGGGGGGGGGGGAATGAAGACGAAAACGAAAAATAATGGACAGAGAAAAATAAAATATAAAATAAGTGGGAGTGATAAAAAAACGAAAAATAATGGCCCAGAAAAAATAAAAAAGAAGAAAAAAAAAAACAATGAACGGGAATTCGGATAAAAAAGAAACGATAAAGGAAGAAAATAGTTAAGAAACGAAGTACCTTCCACGGTTGTTAAGAATGTTCCTAATGATTTTACAATCTTTTTTACTAAACTGGCTAAAAAAAACATAACATACCTTAGTGGAATGAAAGAGGAGATGTGTATGTGTGGAGCTGTTTAGAATGAGCACGAATTTGATTAGAAAATCGTGAAATTGGATGAAATTTTAATAATAATAAAAAAAAAAATTGGAACATAAAAACTGCAGAATTTCATTAGAAATTACATATTGTCAATCGAAATGTGCAAAATTCTATTGATCGGTAGATAAATTGGGATTAAAAGTCGCCGTAGAATAGAAATCGAAGCAAATAAATTGGGATTTGGGTTTTTGGTTTTTTTTGGATTATTTAGATCTTAAATTTATTTGAATTTGTAATAATGAAATGAAGTCTGCTGTGATTTTCTTTTTATTTTAAATTTATATTACAAATTTATTTATATTTTTATTCTCTTTATATCACAGGCTCTGATTTATCCTCTCACCGTTGCTTTCAAATCAGCATCGCCTGCTCGAAATAATGCAGCAAAAAAGATTTTAAAAAGTATGTGCGAACATAGCAATACTTTAGTTCAGCAGGCACGAATGGTGAGCGATGAGCTTATTCGCGTTGCTATTTTGTGGCATGAGTTATGGCACGAAGGCTTGGAAGAAGCTTCTAGACTTTACTTTGGTGAAAGAAATACCAACGGAATGTTTGCTACTCTGGAACCTCTCCACGAAATGATGGAAAGAGGACCACAGACATTGAAAGAAACATCCTTCAATCAGGCATACGGCAGAGATTTGATGGAAGCTCAGGAATGGTGCCGAAAGTTTCAACGTACAGGAAACGTTAAAGATTTAACGCAAGCGTGGGATTTATATTATCACGTCTTCCGTCGAATTTCGAAACAATTGCCACAGGTTGCTATTTGTTGATGTTATTAGTTATTGTTGCTTTACTTTCTTAAATAATTTTTCAGTTGACTTCTCTGGAATTACAATATGTTTCTCCAAAATTGCTTATGTGCCACGATTTGGAGTTGGCTGTTCCCGGGAGTTACAATCCACACCAACCGATTATTCGTATCCGACTGGTACAAAGCTCGCTTCAAGTAATTACCTCAAAACAACGTCCAAGAAAGTTGTGTGTTAAAGGTTAAAAAAATTTATTTAAAAAAAAAATTACTGATATTAAAACTGCATATATTATTTATTGAACAGGAAGCAACGGAAAAGACTTCATGTTTTTGTTGAAGGGTCATGAAGATTTACGTCAAGATGAAAGAGTTATGCAGTTATTTGGCTTAGTAAATACTTTACTCATAAATGATCCGGAGACATTCCGACGCAATCTTACGTAAGCTAAAATGAATAATTTTATGCTTATACCTAATTTATATTAATGTTAATGTATATTTATACTGAATTGATAGAATTCAACGGTATGCAGTGATTCCATTGTCTACCAACAGTGGACTTATCGGATGGGTTCCGCATTGCGATACATTGCATACACTAATTCGTGACTACAGAGAAAAGAAAAAAATTCTGCTGAATATTGAACATCGCATTATGTTAAGGGTAAATATTCCAACTGCAAGTCTTTCGTTCAACTAAATTTTTTTTTGCTTGAAATCTAGATGGCTCCTGATTATGATCACCTCACATTAATGCAGAAAGTCGAAGTATTTGAACACGCTTTGGAGCATACAAATGGGGACGACCTCGCTAAATTGCTATGGTTGAAAAGCCCAAGTTCTGAGGTTAGAATCCACAACAATACATTATGCAATAGGAATATTATAATAATTTTAATATTTGGATTTGCAGATATGGTTTGATCGCCGTACTAATTACACACGGTCATTAGCAGTGATGTCAATGGTTGGGTATATACTTGGTTTGGGAGACAGGTGAGTTAAATCCATAAGTAAATGTACACTTATTTATTTTTTACATTTATTTATAGGCATCCTTCAAATTTGATGTTGGATAGATTGAGTGGAAAAATTCTCCATATTGATTTTGGTGACTGTTTTGAAGTTGCAATGACTAGAGAGAAGTTCCCAGAAAAGATTCCATTTCGTTTAACTCGTATGCTTATAAATGCCATGGAGGTAAGAAAATGATATCAAATTGATTAAATACGAGAATAGTAATTTAACGAACAACTTTGCAGGTAACTGGCATGGAAGGCACATACAAGATGACATGTGAAAGTGTTATGAACGTTCTTCGAGTTAACAAAGACAGTTTGATGGCTGTGTTGGAGGCGTTTGTTTACGATCCTTTACTCAACTGGAGGCTTATCGATAGTATTTAAACACTTTTACATAAAATTTTAACATAAATTAATAATTTTTTTCTTAGCAACGCCAAAAGTAAAACGCTCTCAAACGAGGACGGATTCAATTTCTTCATCTAGTCATGAACCAGGCGGTAAATAAAGATTTTAACATTAGTGTCATTTCTGTCTTCACTTCCGTTAAAAAACTTTAGGCGATATTTTACCATCCGTTGACCTAAATGGCCAGTCAGCAGTAACAAAGTCGAGCATTCATCCCGACTCCGTCATGATTTACGGCGGTGAGTAAATCTTAAAATTGAAATAGGATAAGTGAAACACTTTTCTCGTGTTTATTTTTATAGCTGGTGACCCCAATCAACCCGAAGTAAATAAAAAAGCGTTACAGATTATCAAACGCGTGCGGGAGAAGCTAACAGGTATGAGTTTAGCACATTTTGTTGTTTTAAGATAATGTAAGTTGATATTGTGGTGATTTAGGACGTGACTTCTCTCACGATGAAACACTTGAAATCCCAAAACAAGTGGATCTATTGATTAAACAAGCAACTTCGCACGAGAATCTTTGTCAGTGTTATATAGGTTGGTGTCCATTTTGGTAATATTTGCAACTAATCATTGTTATAAAAAAAAATTCATTTTGGGAACATTTAAGTTAGTTTTTGATTGGGAAATGAACTTTATAATTTTCAATGGTTATCCCACTGAAATGCTCTGTAAATAAAGCTGCGATATAGAATAAAAAGACTCGATTCAGTTTGAAATGCTTTCTAAGCAGTTTATTTAAAAATGATTATTTCAACGATTTAAGCGTGGGAGAGAGAAAAGTTATAAAAATTACAAACGAGACTGAATTTGTTTTTTACATGTATAATTTCATTTGTCCTATGGCATTTACTCGATTATCAAGAAAAATATAAACTGCCACAAACAAACAAGACGTGTAAATAATATTACAATTCACACAAAAAAATGAAGCCATTTTGTAAATGTTATCGAATTTGGCGGAAGTTTGATAACGAACTAAACAAAATCTGAAATGTCAAAAGAAAATGTACAAATTTTATACTTCCGTGCTGTCTTCTGTTACGCCATAGGTCGCTAATAGGTAACTGTACGCTTTCTGTACATCCCAATCGCAGTTAACGAGCGTTTGCTTGCAGTTACTGACACAGGATAATTCATTCCTGAGAAGCGTTTGCAATTTCATGTATTTAATGGCTTTATGTACATCCCAATCGGTTTCATTGAGAGTGGCTACACATTCTTCAGCAGTTACCTGTAGGGCCTTTGGAAAGAGAATTTGTAATTACAAAATTGCTTACATTTAAATGCGATAAATATTTGAACATAAATTAAAAAATAAGCTAGTCCTAAAAACTTGTCACTACCGGAATTTTTCCTGCAAGAACTTTCTGTAAGATTCGCACTTCATCAGCATCTGTGCCTCTGGCCCGACCTTGTGTCCTGAACACCAAATTAACGAAAATCCAACTTTCAAACTCATTTCTTAACATTTTGTAGGTGCAATATAATATATGTAATGCAATAGATCAAGAAATATCTTACCATGAAATCATTTACTTATTTTAATCGTTCCGATTAAAATCAGGAAATGATTTAATACTGAAACAACACATTCAGTTTTCTGAATTATACCAAATTCCTCGATAGATTTTTTCTCGTTACTCAATTTCACGATACAAAAAAATTTATCGAGGATCACCGATTGTAGATTCCTAACATTCTCTCAGATTGTCGGTGGTAAGATTGAAAACTAGGGTTAAATTTAATTAATTAAAACAAAACAAAGAAGGCTTAGATATCTCTACCATGCAATGTAAGGGTTAAGTGGTTTTAATATTTCAGCCGCATTTTCAATTACCGTTTTGTATTTGGTCGATCACATGCAAAATCGAGAAGATCCTCGCAACTAACATGATGATCCACTGGAGGCATAGGAGCCTCTTCTTCAGGGATATCATCCAGACTATCCATATCCGCCTGGATTTGGTTGTCAAATGAATCATCCAGACTCGATTGCGATCTGTCATGATTTAAGTAGTAGTTTGAGTTAAGCAAAAAAAAAAAAATAATGAAACAATTTAATAACGAATCAAGGAAGGATGTTTGAATGCAAAAACTGAATTCATGCATCGAAATGGATTTGGGTCGTGTTAGTAATGTGAGTTTAATGATTTAAAACTGACTTACCGAGGTGGTTTAATTGGCGCAGGTGGTATTTTAGCCGATGAAGTTACGTTTCCATTTTTGACCACGTCTGATTTGGGACTAGAGTGGATTATTACAGGTGTTGTTGCACTTGATGAATCGATGGCGTCAGAGCATTGCTCTGGTACATCGTCCGAGTTACCATTTGTTTGACCTGGAATGGAGAAATTTGTAATTTGTAAATTTTGTAATTATATAATCAGTCCGCACCTGTTGAAACTTCTGCAGACGAAAGCGATGGTTTAACTAAAGGCCGAGTCGTGCTTCCTGGTATGATCAATGGGTGTTTTCTTTGTCTTGGTTTATGCTGCTGCATTGGTTTTGTTCTGTCTCTTGGTGGCAGTGGTAGAGGGTTTTGGTCACTACTGTGCTCCGAGTCACCTTCGTCTCCCGTGGACACACTTCCTCCGTTTTCGTACGGTGGAGTGGATTCTTCCCCCTCTTCTCGGGGAGTCGTTGCATCGTTCGTATCGCTTAAATTCATTACAGTAGGCACGGGCTTTGGGTTAATTGCCGTTGGTGATCTTGCGGTTTCCGAGCTATTGTTTTGCACGGGAGGTGCAGGTGGAATTCCCAAAGTATTTCGAGGATGTAGATGAATGCGAGATTCTGAACGAAAAGTACTTTGCCCATCCTGTCCAAATGAGTTCCTTCCGACACTTCCATGTTTGTTTCCTCGTACCTTTGGTCTCACCGTCAAACCACTACGCAGCATTCTCAAAGGATTCGTGTCTCCATCTTCGACCGTAGGCGACTGCAATGGCTCCGTCTGCCCCTTTTCAACCAAAGAATTGTACGCTTCTTTTGCTTCTTCCGTCAAACTTTCCTGAATATCGGCAATCGATTCCGTTTCTTCAGTAAAATTTCTTCTCTCGCTTTTCGGACTGCTTCTCGTCGTCGGAAGTCGAAATGAAAATTTTCTTTTCGTAGGAGACGAAGGTGTTCGCGGACTTTCCTGAGCAAGATCCGATTCGTTTGCATTGACCAATTCCAACATGCTTTTTGATGCCATTTCGTTTGCCATTGCTATTGCAGATTCTAAGGTTTTCTGATCCGAAGCAGAAATGGGCTTTACCGTCGCCTGCTTTTTTCTAGTTCCACTTTCTTTACTCTGAAGAAAAAAAATCAAAAATTTTAAACACATTTAATTTCTATTAGTAATAACTTTGATACCTTGGCTGTCATTTCTCGAATCTCATTTTTCACATTATTTGATTCATCCTTGGTAGTCTCTTCTAACTCATCATCTTTACTTCCCAATGCCTTGAAGACTTCATCCATCAGGGATGGCCCGAAATCCAGACAACGATGGAAAAATGTCTGCAACCAAAATAGATTTTTGTTACACTATTTCACCTTGTGATACTATCTCGCGCTTATCGCTAATGTAAACAAATTTAATCAAGCAAATGTAAGGCATTGACTTAAAACTAATCAGTTAATAGATCGAATATACCTCAAATCGAGGGCTCTCCACTTGATTTTCATCGTCGCTTATCTCGTGATATTCATGATCTGCAATCTGTTTTGCTCCATGATTATCGTCTACTAAAATTTTCTTTTCACTACTCGAATCAGACCATCCATCTGGGGAAAAAATTGATTTTCGAATACAATTTCATTGCTTAAATTATAAATTTTACCTATGGCAGGCCCACCTTTGCCCAATTCTCCGCTTTTAATCAACAACGGAGCTCTGTCTGAAACATCAGACGGTGCTCGGTTTAAAGACGACGTACTTTGATCTCCATCTTCGTGCGGCTTATCTGCCGATAAGATTAAACAAATTTAAATTTAATTCATTAAATCATTAATTAATTAATTTCTCATCATTACAAGGAGTAACTATTTGCTTAGGCAAAAGATGGTATTTATCACCCAAACACGAGATATCTCCGAAAAACGCTCCATCCAATCCCACGTGACCCGTGTGCCGAAAATCTCCTTGCGGGCGACTAATCATCTCCGCACGTAGTCGTCTTTTGCTGGAATAAACTCCAGATTTGCTATCTGCAAAAAATAAAATAAAATAATCAAATTATCAATTTTTTTCCTTTTTTTTGAAAAGCATTTTAAAACACTCACCAGATCTACTAAAAGATGGCTTCATGGATGGTATATTGGTTCCCAAATAAGCGACTGTGTGTGCTGGATTAAACAACCCAGTTTTGCAATTCGTAAGAGCCCCTTTCCACACGTTTACACTGTCTGCCAAAGGCCTGTAAAATCGACAGAAATAGAACTAAGGATATGAGTCCTCGCCTTTACTAGGAATTCGAACCACCGCCCTTACTTTTTATCGAGAACCGTAATGACATCGCTGACTTTGTACTGTAATTGCTCCCGCTTGGTTTTCGGACTGCTGGATGCGTCTTCGGTGTAGTCTTTGATACACTGCACTTGCTCAGGTTTGCACTGTCAATGTGAATTTAATCAATCATTAATGTTCGTTACTTGCATTTCCTTTCTGTACTCAGGATGTGCTGTTTCCTTGTTGTGAGGTAGGGACTTTTGACGGGAAAAGTGTGACATTTGATATGTGGTTGATTCAGTCAGAAATGTTTTATAATACCAAACATGGTCATGGACCTTCGGACTTACCTCTGGTAAAGTGGTTGAAATATCCGAAAACTTAGGCCTCTTGTTCGGATCGTGCTGCCAGCATTTTAACATCAAAATGTAGTATTCTTTAGGACAACACTCGGGTTGCTCCAATCTTTGGAAATTCGGTTCATCAATCGCCTCTAAAATCTGTACAAAATCGTTAGTGGCAACGCAGTTTAATAAAGTTGTTGACGTTTTTACTTGCTGTCCAGTTAAAGCTGCCCACGGTTGAAATCCGTAACTAAACATCTCCCATAGCGTAACTCCATAAGCCCACACATCGCTAGCTGAGGTGAATCGAAGGTAGTTGATGCACTCCGGTGCACACCTACAAATGAGTTCACCCACTCGTGTTACTCGTGGACAGTGAAATAAAACACCCCATTATTAGGCTCAAAATCAACTTACCATGCAATTGGAAGCTTGAGATTAACGTTGAAATTAGTTTGGTAGTAATCTTTTCCTACACCTAGAGCTCGTGATAATCCGAAATCACTTATTTTAATCTGACGTTTAAAAAGAAATTAAAAATTTTAAAATTAAGATAAAAAATCGGTTTTGATAAATTACTTTGTTTTTAGAAAAGACGAGAATATTTCTAGCTGCCAAATCTCTATGAATGAGTCGCTTGCTTTCTAAATATTGCATTCCATCACAGATTTGAAAGGCAAAATCGCATAATGATAGAATCGGAAAACTCGGCCTTAAAGCTGGTTCCTTCAGACACTCCAGAAGAGATCTGAGAGGTGCCAATTCGGTAACCTGAGATTTAAAAAAATTGAAAACGTCATTTTATTAATGAACTCATTCACTGATTCATATACGGATTGAATTATGATACTGAAGAGATAAAATAAACTAACCAGCATAAGAGCGCTGGTTTCCAACACAACACCGTAAAGCCGTACGACATGTTCGTGATCCACAGTGTGCATAATTGCCGCTTCCTTTAGAAACTCCATCGAGTTATTTTGCATCCGTTCTTTGCTCAGTTTTTTAATTGCCACTTGAATCTACAGAGAAACAAGCATTATATCGCTGGTAAATTGTTACTAATTCCAGGACCGCTCTAGCTCTATTCCAACTTATTTTCCAATTAACTAAATTCGACCGAGTTGAGCGGCCCTTGAATCTTTTCTACCCTGTCTCCATCTTCATTCGTCCAAACTCCCTGCTGTACAACACCAAACTCGCCAACTCCCAACTCCTTGTTTATTGTAATATTCTCACTCGAGATGATATGTTTACTGGGCACCTTGACCATACCCCTTTCCTGCACTGGGTCTGATATGACCAAAGATGCCCGCACAATTTCTTCTCTCTTCGGTAAAATCATCTGAAGAAAAAAAAAAAAATTTAAATTTTTTATAAAACTCAAATGTGTAAACATGAGGATTAAGCTGTTCCTTGTATTCAATTTCAAGATACACATCTAGATCAAAACAAGGTTATAAATATTTTCCTCACAAAAACACCAGTTGTCAGTTGATGATGATGATGTGAGAAACTGGAGCTGGGTTAAAGCTCAATACTCAAGATATCCTTTTATACACAGCACAAGTAGCCAAATGAAAATAAACTGATAACCGGGAGGTCAGATTTACGACTATACACGTTGTGCATGCAAAATAGACACCTCTTTCCTTCTCCCAAAGCAATTTGAAACTATAAGCAAATATTTAGCTCCCGACTGAGACTGGAATCTCATTTTCTGCTTTCGATTTATTTCCCTCGAAGCATCCCGCCCAGGGAATTCCTCAGTTTGTTTATGTCTGAAAGGTTGTCAAAGTATGGCCTGTTAAATAACACTGAGATATTGTAGGATGCTTTTTATCATACAGTCCAAAAATGGCGCCCTTGAAAGGCAAACCCACACTACTTTTTTTTTTAATTTTAATTTTTGGCTCATTACCAACAATATGATGTTGCAACTTATAAAATGTGTCCTTTTTCCTGATTGGGAAAATTAATACCCAAACTGTGTTCTAAAAAATTTTCTCTCAACACTTGCGCTATTATTTCGCTTCCAGCAGATGTTGTATTAGTTTCGTATAAATTCGCTTATAATAACTGAAAAAATAGTTTATCGTTATCAAAGGGTTAACTGATTTCAATTATCAATGGAAGAAAATCAGTTTGGCAGGTGAAAAATATATAACAGCTGACAAGGGCGTTTAGAGCCACTCAAGGTTCGCCCTTCGGCTATTTTAAAAACAAGTTAAAAAATTATTTTTCATTTTTTTCAATTTTGAGAAAAGAAAGTAAAAAAAAATTAATAAGAAATGGATCACTGCCTTGCATTCGGAACAAAAGTGACACACATGATTCACACCGTTAAAAAAAAACTCGAGGAAATAAAAAACCGCATCATTAATTATAAATAATTAAAAAGTATTCACGGTACCTGTTTGATCCTGCGCAGATAGGTCTGCGGGTAGTATTTATGGAAATATTTTTTAAGTCGTCGCATCTCTGGTTTACTCATACCAACTTGAGCGAGGTCTTCGTCCTCCACGTATTTGATTTGCGCCACAGTGTTCACTCTCAGATCGTTTTTTAGACTCCCATAGTACGGTTGCAGCTCGGCTTCAACCAAAAATTCGTATAAACCTGGTCCCCTTCCCATCGCACCCATGGTTTCCTCCTGAAACGAAAACGAAATCAAAATGGTTGCCTTTAATTTCCTTTTTTTATTTTCAATTTTTTCCTCGCGCTAACTGCACACTAATTTAATAAATGACTCATAAAACGGCATTTCAAATGGAATTTTAATTTGCTCGAGCTCAACCTTGCGAAGATCTATTTTTCCTCTCGTAACAAGCGTAATGATGAATAAATGATTCCGAGACAGCCACTTTTGATTAAAAACACAAGAGGTAGGTGATTCATTTTGAGTTTTGAGCCAGGCATAGCGCCAAATGCACAACACCCACTTATTTTTGTATACTGTAATTCAACCTGAATTAACAACCAGTAAGCCTCATCTCTGCAGACAGGTGCAAAGATGTAAAGAGAAACACCTGCTTATTAAAACACTCGGTTTAATTATGGATGCTTGTAAATATCACTCAACGTTGCATGCCAATAATAAACAAAGAAAACTTTTATTCTAAGGAACTAAAAATAGAATTTTAAATTTTTTTAAATTTTCTTTTACCTTCTTTTCGCATTTATGATTAACTAATTTGATAATGGACTTCATGTAGACGGATATTAGAAGAAAAGGGGCGTTGGTTCAATGATTGAGGATTCGATATACAAATAAACAACGCTCCGACCACTTCCGGGGACTTAAATCAACATCGAGATCGAAGGAAGAGTTCAATGAAAATACAGCTTCCCAAATCCCAGTCATCGCCATCACTGAGTGGGAACAGACTCATTGAAAAGACCACAGGGAAGGGAAGCTGTAGAAAGGGAAGGAGTTGGCCACTCGATATCGAACGTGCAACCTCCCCCTGAAAAGAGTGAACTATACAGGGGGTTGGTGTAAACTGATCGCGAACTGAATGAACCGCTAAACTCCCCCATAAAAAAGTAAACAAAATATTTAAACCTGAAATTCGAGTTTTTCAATTTGGCCCAAATGGGGGTAATTCAATATTTCTGGGGTTATGTTTTGTATTTCACTCTCACCTGAGACCTGTCTAGGCGAATTTCTCTGTACACATGGTAACTGGTAGTCCATTTGAATCGCGAATTCATATTCACTTTTACGGCGAGTAAACTCGTAAAAAGTGTGTTCTCTTTTTATGATGGAGAGGAAATGAGTGTGAAAGTTATATCTAGCATATTCAGTCATTTCCTTTAGTCTTTCTCTAGAGAACCCATTGGCACAGTCAACTCTTGATTTACAAGAAGGCAACAGCCTATCATTAAACCTGCTTATTGTGAAAAAACGAGTCTTCTTCACTGGCAACAACTCAAGCATGCTTTTAAACCAGAAATTCCTTCAAGCACACACTCAGTAAATATAAAACAAAGTGTATTGTAATGAAAGAATGGATTTAACTTTTAAACAAACCTTTTTTTATATATTTTTTTCTTTCGGATTTTGAGGAAATGGAAGTTAATGGAAAGTAGAAAAACATCTGTCAGTTTAAAAATAGGCCTATTTCCAGTGATGGGTCTCTGGTTTGTTGAAAGATATTTCCTTACTTTTTTAGGTTACAAAGACTAATTTGTTTGAAAAAATATAGAAGGTACTTAGCCTTAATTACATAATAAATTCAAATGTTTTGCATTACCTAGATTTCTGTTTTATTGAATATCAATTTCCAAGAAATAAAAATAATTTTTACATCAAATTTGATTATTGTAAAATTTTGTAAATCCGATTTTTCTTGCAATGTCAACTTACGAGTCAATACTATTTTTTCCAACATCCCTCCCTTTTGACTCACAGCTTTGAAAATGAAGACAGACTGTCCTTCCTTCCCGTCGTACGAACCGCCACAGTGTGAGTGGAAATAAATAAAACTTTCCACGCTTGACCTCGAAATTTCGAGAACTCATTTACAGTTGCGAGAAAAGAAGCGACAAGAAATTCTGATGACTTTGGCGATGTGGGCGGTGAGTCATAGCAGTAGAGCAAACATAATCATCTCGATGTGATGAGGAAAAAAGATTAATGTATTTCTACTGAGCAAATTATTTCCTAGTCTAGTGACCTATTTGAGCTCCAAGAGCGGACGATGGCATTTGCGAGTCGCACTTTCGGGTCAAAGATTTACATGTTGAGCAAGATATTCACAGCTTACGCGTTTCAGCTGTTTCTAAAAACGTCGCCGTTTTCTCTAAAATTAAGTCGGAGGTAAAGACGAGGCGGACTTTGAACTTGAAAATAGATTCACAAGTGCGGTTAATGAACCATTTGTGGGCTGGGAATTTGTGAACCCTTTGACCGCTTAAAGAAATCAAAAGTGGAATTTGTAAGGAGAGGTTTTGTTTATTCAATTTCTCCAGGAATCCATCTCAATGAGTAATGGAACTCGATGTGTAGTTATGTTGTATAATCTTGGGTAGAAAAAAGGTAAATGTGGGAGGGAGAAAAAAAATCGATGTTTGTAATGGTATAAATTATGTGACTCAGCTCTTAATTTACTTTTCCTTTAAAGTATGGTATTTGTTGATTTTGCCACCGCAATCAAAATATTTAACTTTTAATTTTTTCTTTATCAGCCGTTAATATAACAATTTCCTATCGCCACAATACAATCTCGGATCTAAATACCATTCATACGTTCATTTATGCCGGAAAAGTGAATGTTTTTGTGTTAGACAATTCATTGAATTTGAAACGACATAAACCTGTTGATATGACCCACTTTTTACACACAATCTTAAGATGCAGTCTGCCGCTGTTGTGGCCTGCAGAGAGGACAATATCCTCATTATAAACGTGTAATTAACGCACAATAATTAGCATTTAAAACCGTAAAAGTAAAAAAAAAGAAAAATTCGTCGAGTAAACATCGATTTTTTGACTTAATAAATACATTAGGGCGGTTTAGCTTATATCATGAGTCATTACTTAAGCAAAATGGGTGAGGAGGACTTACCATGACTAAAGAATGACTGGTAGTATCAGCAACCTCAATCGGAATCTACCAATATGAAAATAAATAAATACGTAAAACGTGAAACATAATAAAAATTCGAAGGAAAGTCAACTTTGTGAGTGACATTTGGACTCGAATTATCGAAAAAGGTCAAGGTTTTTGATTAATATGTAAGTTTGATGGAAAAATTATAAACTTGTTAATGTTTTAAGAAGTTCATTACTTAATGACACCACTGGAATGGAACATTGGAATGATAAAAGGACTGTTATGGCTTTTAAGGCCCTACAAGACAGTCGAGTTGTTTTTATACGAGCGTAGGAATGGAATCTGGATTTTTCAGAGTTGTCCCGGTCTTTGAACACCCTTCTTTGCCCCTCTTTGCCTTCCCCTCCCCTCTGTGCGCGTCGACACTAGTTTAAATATAAAATGTCAAGGGTAAAAGCTAGTTAAACGACGCTTGTTGCGACGTGATTGCTGATAGTAGTTAAGGTTAATGATCATAGTACAAACAAATCGGATGTTAATTGTTTTTAAGATTATTTTACAAGCGTGTTTTAATTTTTTTTTTCGTTTTCTTACCTGTAATTCCTCTTGCGATTACCCGCTCCAGACGGTGTGTTGCCGTTGTTTTGAGTTTGTGTCGGTTGAAAATGAGATTCTATCCATAAGCAGTCAGGAAGAAAAATTAACACAGTGTTGAGATGTTTTGAGAAAAAATAGGTAGGTTCTCATGTTGAGAGGGAGTTGAGTAAAAATAGTCTGACACTATTTGCTGCCCTCTCATTCACTCAACAAAAAACCTCATGCGCTGAGTCGATGCAGCTCCGAACGGATTATTGGCACGAATTTGATTGGTTGATTAAAAATATACCGAAAACGAAACTGTTACCGCATACTAATTATTTAAAATACAAAAATGGAAATTAGTGTTAGTGATGAATAAAGATATTTTATTTTACTGTACGTAATTATTATATTTAACAAATAAAAATTCTTTTTCTTGCTTTATCCAATCGAAAAATTTAAGATATTTCTCTTGATTCTCACGAGATAGCATTAGGTGTTTGTCTTTTTACAACAAGTAGCGCTGCAAGCCTGTTTCAGCATTTCATTTTGATTTCATTTTCATTTTATTTTGAAAATTTTTTCATTTTACTAGAAGTAAATAAACAAACGAGATCACACTTCCAGTATACTTGTGAATGTGTGCAGTTCTACTTTTGCGGTGGTTATTTCATGCAAAACAATGGTTGATTGTTGTTATGAAATAGACAATAACCATATCATATTTTCATTTTTAATAAACCCATTATAACAGCTTAATATTTAAATTTAGAATTCGTGCTGAAATGATGGTTGAAATACAATGAAAATGCATTCACTTGAGTCATGTGATCCATCCACTTTCGTCACAACAAGCTGGATCAAGCTCAGAGCGCTGCTCTAGATCCAGCCAATGAGCGTTGAGTTTCTAATGGGACGTACCCTTATATTTACCCGGTCGGGTAGAGTTGCCGGTTGCTGCTCGGCAACGACGACTCCGATTTAAATTCCCGAAATCACTCAGGTGATCATTACGACCTTGGAAAAACCAATTTAAGACAGCCATGGACAGAACGAGTGATATAAGTTTAACGTCACCGCATTCACCATCAAACGGATTGTCAGACAGTGAAATGGGTGAGGTTTTAATATTAAGATTTATTCATTCACATTTATTTTAATAATTACATCGATAATTTCGTCATATCAGCATTAATATAATTGAACAATCGATTTTTTATTTATAGTTCTATTCGCTTGAATTTAATAATACTTATTTTCTTCTCAGAAATGAGTAATGGTTGCAATGGAGTATACGACGGCCCTAATTTATTAGACTACGGTCCACCGAACGAGCTTCATATCCCGGTTCCGTACGGTCACATCGCTGCGAAGGAATGGGGACCGCCTGATGGAGACCCAGTGTTGGGTATCCACGGATGGCAAGATAATGCCGGCACTTTTGATAAAATTATTGGCTATTTACCAGATACCATTCATTTAATCGTTATAGATTTACCTGTAATAAAACGAATACTGAACTATAATTGATAACTTTGATAAAAATACAATTTTCTGTTTTAGGGTCACGGATTTTCCTCCCACTTACCTGCTGGCAGTGTTTACGGAGCAACTCAGTATTTAATTGATCTTCGAAGAATTATAATGTATCTCGGCTGGACGAAATTTAATTTCCTAGCTCACAGCTTAGGAGCTTACATTGCTTCTTACTATTCTGCAATTCATCCTGAACAAGTAATAAAGTTCGCGTCTCTCGATATTCTATACCCTGGGTTCAAAGCTGCCGACCCGGTTACAACCCGCAAATTTCTGGACAATTATATAAAGGTATGAAATATTGAAACTCGCGATATTTTAATTTTTAAAATTAATTTTTAATTTAATTAATTACATGTCGTAGGAAGAGACGTACGAATTTGACGACGAGCAACACACTTTTCCAACTGATTACGCATTAGATCTGATGTGGCAACGGCGAGAAGGGTTGACCAAAGAAGGCGCTAAACCGTTGATGGTTAGGGCTTGTAAAACCACTGACGCTGGAATTGTTTTCACCCGGGATCATCGACTTAAATCATTTTTCTTTCAACCGTGGGAAATTGGAACCGAAGACACGGCGTTTAAGTTTGTTGAGAAGATTCGCTGCAATATGTTGGTTATTGCCGTTAAGGATAGTCAAGTTTTTAATAGACACGGAGACTTGCAAACGGAAACTAAAAAGATACTGGAAAAGTCATGCAGTAATTTTAAAATAGTTTATGTTGAGGGCGGGCATTTTGTCCATCTCGTTAATCCTCGATTGATAGGTCCAATATTACGTGATTTTTTTCTCCGAGATTCTGAATTTGAAGCTTCTCTTTGAATTAATAATTTATAAACGTAATTCACGACATTTACTTAATTTAGTGTTAATTGTTACAGCTGTGCTGTAAAAAAAAGTTAGTATGCGTTGTAAAATCTACGGGCTGGATTGCACCGCTATTCATTTTTTAATTGAAAGCTGGGAAATTTTTTTTTTTTTTTATGAGCTGGACAATTTCTTTTTTTTTGTTTTCGTTGATATGTGCTGTACATTTAAATAAAAGAATCCTTAGCATTTCCTTTTTGTTTGTGAATTTAATTGCTTTACACGTGGAAAATTTAATGTAAATAAAAAACTACCCTGCAGAACTCCAAACATCTCTATAAATCACATCTTCCACATGCTTCTGAAGACTGAAGTTACAGCTGTTGTTACAATCAGCTGGCGGGAAATGTCCATTTTACATTAGACGGGATTCTCGAATCCTCTTCTCCACGCCTCTTTTTTTAAAAGTAAATAAGAATCTTATTACCTGTGGACCTTGTTTACTTATGCTGAAAATAAATTTGTGTAAGTATTTCTTTAAGTCTTCTCTAGCTTAAGTCACCATAGTCACCATGGATAAAATTGATTGTAATTTTCATTTCTAAAGTTTGTATTCAAAAATATGTTTCTTCCTTTAATAAATTTATCTTTATAATCGCATAGTTTCAAACAATAGTGTTGTTCAAAAGGCCTATTTATCTTTTTAACCAGGGCACTTACCTGCTTTGAAGGCTTATCGGTGTATGGCGCTTCAGATAAAGGTTCAAAGCGATATGGCCGAAAAACAGTTGCTTTTAACGAATGGGGTATGATTTTAGTTAAATTTAGATTAAATAAGTTATTTTATTTTCATGGGCACGCGACTGAAAGATAATGTGATACCATACTTAGTAAGAAGAGAAATCGGTATTCAATCAAATTTCAATCATAATGTAAAATTGCTCAATCGATTATTATGTAGTGTAAGTTATTTATGTATTTGTTTTTTGCATAATGCTTAAACTGGTTTAACCTAATTTTTGCTTTCAATTTCTACAGGACTCGCGATCTTTTCAGTTATTATGGGAAACACACTCCAAACAACCAATTTATTATGAAAAGTAATTTTTATGTTTATTTACTCACAACAATTTTTTTCTTATTCAAATTACCTGTGTTTTTGTTTTTTTCCTAGTCAAAGGATATATTTGGAAAATTACCGGGTCTGCTATACAATGTAAAAAAAATGAAAAACATGAAAAATGTCAACATACAATTGAAATATATTTTTTCCTGCTATTTCATAGTAATGGATTAGATTTAATTCCCAGTCAACTTTATTCACTTCCTTCATGTCCCGTTAGCCATAAAATTCAAGAAGGTTTAATATGTGCCTCTCGATTGGTAATAAATAGATTTTTACAATCTAAAATTTAAAATCTAAATAATAATAAAATTCAGACAACGTTATTACCAAAAAAAGGACACGGACCGTATTTCCTTGGATTAAGTGCAAATGGGTGGCTGAGACGATACGATCTTGACACTGGAGAAATATTAGAAGAAATCTTTTTGTCATTAACAACTCGTTTCAAGTAAAAGAAAAGCAGAAATTTTTAACTTATTACGAAACCATAGTCATTCGTTTATTAATTTTATCTTAGGTATTTAACATGGAATGTAGACGGTCATTCTGTTATGGTTAAATCCGTTTTAAAGGTAATAAATTAATTAATGACCTAGGGAACATGTCATGATAATTTTATTCGTGTTATTTATAGGCCATGTATGATCCAACTGAAGTAGTAACTCTTTGTATACTTTCCGTTTTTCCTCTTGAGTTTGTTGGCAAATTGAAAGTGCATTCAACAGTAAGATAGTTTAATTATAATATACCGGTAAGTATTTTTTTTATTCATTCTCTATTTTAAAAAAAAGATATTTGGAAAAGATGCCAACGATGCTGTTATTAGTGAAGATCTTCTATGTGTATCTCACAGTACTGGTTTTGTTCGTTTGTACAGCTTTGTAAATATAATGAAAACAGTAAGCAAATTCTAAAAATTATATTTAATACTGTATCTGTAACAACTGTTGAATATTTTTAGTTTCGTAAGTATAAAATTTCACTTGGAAAACATTGTCAGGAAGTTGGAGGAGATACTGGCGCCTATCCATTCGGATTGCCTCTCAACATAAAAATTACAAGTATAATTTCTCATTATTGACAACTTTGTTATTATATGACGACAATAAGGTTGCGGACGGTTCGATTTGGTTCGGTTTTTTAAAAAACCGAACCAAACCGAAGTGATGGGTTTGGTTTACTAACCCTGCCCAAACCGTTTCGGTTTTAAAAACAATGAAACCGAACCAAACCGAAAAAAACCGATCGGTTCGATTCGTGTACTCGTCTTTTTTTTTCTCGAAAAATTACTAAAATGTGTCTTAAGCGTTATACTAAGCATAGAACACATTGTAGGAAGTACTTATTTTCCATGACCCTCCCTTCCCCAATCTGTAACCAATTCTAAAAAAAACTACGTAGTCAACGAAATAACTATATTATACTTATATTGAAATTTGCTTCCTAATGAGCCGATTTTAACTCGTGTTGCAAGATTTTGATCATTTTTTCGCTTATTTCGTTCCTTTGTGTCCATTTATTTCAAATTTTCTCAAAAAAATGTTTTCAAAAAAATTATACACATTCTCTCGGTTTACTTCGGTTTAACTTCGGTTGAAGTAAAAATCGAACCGAACTGTACGGTTGACATACTACAACCAAACCATACGGTTTATAGTCGGTTCGGTTTATTAACATAAATAAATCAAACCGATTTTTCGGTTTGGGTTTCGGTTCGGTTCGGTTTTCAACCGAACCGTCCGCAACCTTAGACGACAATACTTAATAATATTCCTTTTTTATTTTTTATTATAAGAAAAGCCACCTATATTATTTGAGGTCAGATGCGCGAATGGTGATGTTAAAATGGGAGGATATCCTTGGCATTACTTGATTATGCCATGGAAAGATCGAACCATATTCGAGGCATGATTTGTCTTTGTCATTTCATTGTAATGTGTAATTTTCTTAATTTTATGTTTGAAATTCACTGTTTTTACAGGTGTATTCATTAGAAACAAACAAATTAGCTCAAGATGGGATCTTGCAATGCAGCACTCTATCAATTCGCCCAGACAGATCCCTTTTTCATCCAGATGAATCGGGGCGTATAATTCATTTGACATCGTCAGAACTGAGGTTTTAAACTGAGTGTGAATATTAAATTTTTTTAAATTTATAATTTTTATGTTCATTCATTCAAAGGTTATTTTCCATTTCAATTGAAAATGACATATGTTACGTAAAGCCAAGTTTTGTTATTGATACTACGTCACACAAACCAGAACAAAAGCAAAAAGCTGTTGTAAAAACCCGGTCAGGAAGGACGATACGACAAAGGAAAAATTTGGACACCACTTGCTCGGCATTTGAAGTACTAATTTAGTAAATGTTAACATGATTTTGATTTTAATATTGTAGTTTCTGTACTTTCAGCAAAGTTTGGTAACTTTTAGTTACGAAGACGAATTAGATTTACTTGTTGTTCTTGGAGCTCACAATTTCAATTTTGAAAATGAACCTATAACCGATCAAGTTTATTTATACGACAATAAGTTTGGAAAATTGCTGAAAAAAATTCAGCTTAAACCTTACTTAATTGAAGTAAAATTTGATTTTTTTGAAAACATTAAGCGTGAATTAACATGAAAATGAATTTTTTTTCAGCATTTAGAAAATAACATAATGCTCGACCGTGACGTCATAATAAATATAAGGAAAGACATGAATGGTTCGCACAGTTGTTACGTCTATAGATTAAAGGGCGAGTAGAGATGCCGAACTTTCGCTTTCAAATAGCAGTAATTGTGCAGTAAAAATGTGTTTTTTTATTTCTGAAATTTGATAATGAAATGAATTTCATCTATCATTTTTATTATTGATTTTTAATTAAATTATAAACTTTTATGCATGAAGTAATGTTCTATATTTTCCAACGATGAATACACACAATCCCATTTAATGTGTAAATATAGTTGTTTTTCACTTTTATAAAAATGTCAGGTAATTCATTGATACCAATTACTGTTTGAATTAGATGATAGCATATTAAATTATAAATAAAAAAGTAATGAACTTTATTGTTGATGTTTTAGATGTTTGAATATTCCATTGTCACATTTGTTTTAGAAAACAGTTTTTTTAGAAGCTGAAATTAATATTATACAAGCGATCAAATTATATTTGATTGAATATAATGAGTCCATCGTTTGTATTAGAAGACTTAAAAAGGACAAGCGATATTGGTTTAAGCTGGTTTAAGCCATCTCCAGTTTAAGTCTGCCAGGTCTGAAGAAATAAATCTGATATTTTAGTTTTTTCTAAGAGTTTTCCACATTTAGTAGAATTTAAATTTGTTTATTTTTTTTCAAAAAAAGACAAACCGTTTGTCTTTAAATTGGCAATTAATCAATAAAAAATTAACATCAGAATTCAGTTATCAATTCTTAACATTTTTTTCCTTCTATTTTCCTTTAAAAAAACATGTTTACAAGACTACAAGTTGGGAATTATTCAGCGCTTTATTTGTAGGAAGTTGTGGTAAAACCCATTTTTATTGACAGGAATTGTAATTGTAAAGTTTCTTTCAAATCAAATGTTTTAAAAATATTTTCAAGGAAGTACCGTATTGTTTGCTTGAAAACAGGATAGGCTCTGTTGCATTTTAAAAATTTTAATAACCGAATTAATTTTGCTATCTAACAATATAAAAAAATTAAATCTTATTTATAGCTTAATTATATAATTATCTAAGTATGATGTTAAACACAAATAAATAATTTAATAATTTTTTTCTCCTTGCTATACCAAAAAAACTTATTTTCTTCATTTAATTTATTAATGACATTATTAGTAAAGAAAGGAGTTTATTCTGTTCATATTTATTTGTGGCAAACTTCTGGTTGCAGAAATTCTCGGTAGATGGTGCTGTAATAAAGACCGGTTGCGGTTGGTCATAAAAAAAGATAAACAATTTACCCGGACGTGTGCTCTTGATATGCCTTGCAATCTCCGGCTGTAAATTTGGTATTTTTGTTAGCCTTACAAACAAAATCTCTTTCTTAACGGTAAGAGTATCATTTTTATACTTACTTAAATACCGCAAGATACAGATTTCAACATATTGTATAAAAATATGATATACTATTCTTGTGATTTAATCAAAATTAACTAGTTTTAAATTCCTTTCAGTGCTGTTGGGGAGATCGTGCAATGCACGACGCGGCTACAGATCATCATGTTAATGGTGTTATGAATTCAGAAAAAGTTGCTGTATTGGATGCCGGCGCTCAATACGGCAAAGTACGAAAATTATTGAGAAACAGTATTAGTCATTGTATACTATTTTTACAACAGCATACTTTCACTTAGTCCATATCTGGATTTATCTACTATTTCAACTGTATCTTTCATTTTTTCTTCGTAGGTCATTGATAGACGAATTCGTGAACTTAACGTCGAATCTGAAATTTTACCATTAGACACACCAGCTATCACTTTACATGAAAAGGGATTCAAGTATGTTTTTGTTATAAAATGTAGCATTCTGATGATTTAAATATTTTATTTTATTTTAAGAGCTGTAGTTATTTCTGGAGGTCCAAATTCTGTTTACGCTTGTGATGCACCACAATACGATGCAGATATATTTAGGACGGGATTACCAGTTCTTGGTATTTGTTATGGAATGCAGGTAAAATAACGTAAATCAAATGAATAAATATTTGGTTTTATTAAAATAATTTTTTTGCAGATGATAAATAAAGAGTTTGGAGGGACTGTATCGAAGAAAGATTCTCGGGAAGATGGACAAGCGAATATTTCGGTAGACAACAAGGCCGCTATATTTAAGTACGTCGAGTTATACGTTTAATTAACTCATTTTAACATAATTATTTAATATTTTATTTATAGAGGCCTTGAGAAAGATCAACGGGTGCTACTAACTCATGGTGATAGTGTTGACAGACTCGCGGATAATTTCAAAGTGATCGCCAATTCGGGCAACATTGTAGCTGGTGAATATAACAATGTAGCAGCCTTGTACAATCGAGGATTTCATAGACGATAATTATCTGACATAATATTTTTAAAATATTTTGTCGTTTAAGGTTTGGCAAATGAAAAATTAAAAATATACGGAGTACAATTTCATCCCGAGGTTGATTTAACCGTGAATGGGACAACGATATTAAAAAATTTTTTATACGATGTCGCTGGTTTGAGTGGAACTTATACAATGCAGAATCGGGAGATCCAATGCATTCAGTATATACAGGAAACAGTTGGAAGCCGCAAAGTTTTGGTTTGTTCTGTTTTTAATTAATTATTATTAATATTTG
Source organism: Stenotaenia linearis (assembly GCA_034700445.1). Lineage (NCBI taxonomy): Eukaryota > Metazoa > Arthropoda > Chilopoda > Geophilomorpha > Geophilidae > Stenotaenia > Stenotaenia linearis. The sequence continues at coordinate 46,271 of JAQIXT010000163.1, forward strand.
CTTTTGGTAACAAATTTCGAAGAATATGAATTTTTGTATATTTTTGTTAGATGCTTGTTAGCGGTGGCGTTGATTCTACAGTTTGTGCTGCTTTGTTGCATAAAGCATTAAATGAAGATCAAGTAATTGCCGTTCATATAGATAATGGATTTATGCGCAAGAATGAGAGCAGACAGGTGGAACAATCATTAAATAAAATTGGCCTCAAATTGAAAGGTAATTAAAGAAATAAATCATGCGATTAAATTAATTAACCTTTCATAATACCTGCTGGTTTATTGCAGTTGTGAATGCAGCACATACGTTTTACGGCGCCACTACTTCAATTCTTATCGACCCTAAAGATCCGAATTCTCGTAAAAAAATGACGAAAGTGCTGTGTGCAACTACTAATCCGGAGGAAAAACGAAAAATCATTGGTGATACTTTTGTCAAAGTTGCTAACGATATAATTATGGAAATGAGACTCAATCCTCAAGAAGTATTCTTGGGTCAAGGTAGTTTATAATATATTTAAGTTATTTAAAGTTTTTTAATAATAATAATTTTTTTTACTTAAGGGACTCTGAGACCCGATCTGATTGAAAGTGCATCATCACTTGCCAGTAATAACGCCGATGCCATTAAAACGCATCACAATGATACCGACCTAGTACGTCAACTCCGCGATGAAGGGCGAGTTGTAGAACCTTTACGAGATTTTCATAAAGACGAAGTACGTCTACTAGGACGAGATTTAGGTTTGCCACCGGAATTAATTCAGCGGCATCCATTTCCCGGTCCTGGACTTGCCATTCGTGTGATATGTGCGGAGGATCCTCACATGGAAAGAGATTTTGTTGAAACTAATATTGTTTTAAAGATTATTGTTGATTACAATTCAGCGGTGCAAAGGGTAAAACATATTTTTCCTTGAAATGTCTTATCGATTTTTGATTTATTTAAATTTATTTTTAGCAACATGCATTGCTTTATCGAATAGACAATGCAACGACGGAAGAAGAGAGACAATTGTTGTTACGTATATCCCAACAAAACAATTTTAGTTCAAATTTATTACCAATTAAGTCTGTTGGAGTTCAAGGGGATTGCCGCACTTACAGTTATTGTGCAGGTGTATCTTCGGAAGAAGATCCTAATTGGCAAGATCTTAACGATTTGGCGGGAATAATCCCTCGAATCTGTCACAATATTAATAGGTAATTAAAATTTTTGAAAAAATAAATTTAATTAATTAATTTATTTTTAAAATTTGTTTTTATAGAGTTACGTACATATTTGGGGGTTTGGTCAAAGAAAGTGTTCAAGATATTACACCTACCTCATTGACATCTGGTATTTTAGCTACTTCACGACAACTCGATTTTATTGCTCATCAGGTTCTCCAAGCGAGCGGCTATCAACAATCTATCAGCCAAATGCCGATCGTTCTCCTTCCATTACATTTTGATCGGGAATTTTCGTTGCGTTTACCGTCGTGTCAGCATTCGGTTGTGATTCGAACATTTGTTACTTCTGATTTCATGACTGGTGTGCCTGCAATACCAGGAAAGCATTTACCAGTTGAGGTAAGGAAGAGGTTGATTGTTAGTCGAACGTGTGACTAATTTGTTTATTTGTTTGATAGGTCGTGAAAAAAATTGTTGAAGATCTTTCCAAAGTGCCTGGTGTATCGAGAATCTTGTACGATTTGACTCCAAAGCCACCTGGAACTACAGAATGGGAGTGAGATTTTGTATTTCTGTTAATGTTAATGTACGCTATCTATTATTTGTAATCGTGTAAAAGACTTAACAAGCAGAGTGTATAGACGTATACTGATATGAACAGAAATGACATTTATTTTTCTAATGAAATTATAAACGTTGTTTAATTAATTGATGAACAATCGACCGTTTAAATGGACTTGTCTTTAAAATTGTTATTAAAATCTTATCCGATGTAAGTTTTGTTTCTTTCTTAACTGCAGACAACAAATATTCATAAGACGATTTTATATCCTCCAATTTTATTATATTTTCAAAAAGGATTTTTGTTTTATAAAAAAAAAAATCATCTCATCTAGAATTTTTGTTTAAAAAATCAGTTAACGTTAATTGAATTAATTGATTATTAATTTTGCTACTTTTTTTTTCTTTTTTTTTTCTTTTTTGGTACTTTATTTAAGCTTTCAGAAGCAGAAAAAATTAGTAAGGTGTAGATTGTAGCATCATGTCTACTGCATTTACAATTAGAAAATTTGAGACAAAAGTTAATGTTTGCACACGCCACTTACCGAGATTTTCAGAAAGCAGGAAAAACTGTGTCTCGTGCCGCTGATGATTTCATTTTAGTCACGAGCCTCCAGGTAGCTATTGTCCAAGCTTTAGAACTTTAACTGGGACACAATGTATAATGATTGGATACGAACTGTAGAACTTGTATTCCTCATAAGATGATACGTAGTAGACACGCAATTAACCTTGTGATTACCTTCAAGAAGTATCGCTGGCATTGGAGCATGGCCTGTAGAATATTGCGTCACTATAACAACATGTGATAAGGTAAGCTCTTACCTACGTTATTAATTTATTACGGTACTTTAATTTGTTTAAATATCGATATATTGATTGTAAAATTGTAAATGATTAACTCAGAAACTTATCTATCAAATTTATTTATTGAAAACTTATTTGAACACTGGGTAAAGTTGGTATAAAAAAGAAACAAAAGAAATTAAGCTTCTTTTATAACAAAAACAAACTAAGAAGTAAATTTAATTACACAACCATAGAAGGATTTATGCTAACGTCTTTAGGAGTTTTAGGAAGCATTCGGCTCAGTCTTCTATTCGCATCTCGTTTTGGACGTTTTTCTTCCCACGCAGTCCACAGTCTTTTCTTACGGAGTTTTGCTTTCATTTGTGAAGGCTTAATTTTTTTTTTTTAAATTGAAAAATGCAAACAATATTATAAAATCATAAAAAGTACTTCCGGGGTCGATTGTAGAGTAGTTGCAGTTTCAGCAGCTGATTGCCGGGCGATGAACTGCTCGCGTTTCAATCTTAGCTGCAGCGAATCTGGTATTGTTGGAATAAAACCTTGAAGCAACAAGGTGATTACTAGAGTTATGTGCTGAAAAATAGGTTCAACGGTACAAAAACAATTTTCAATTATTAAAATGAAATTAACCGAACCTCATAAATAATGAGGAAATAGCATCGGTGAACGACAATGTCTGGATCAGTAAAATGTGTCCTTAGGATTCAAATTTTATAGAAAAATTGATTAAATTGATCCTGAAATCTCAATTTCTTACCTACAGTCACCGATATTCTCCTTATATTGCATTGGATATGTCTGATTTATGTACATTTGTGCGTCTTCCCAGCCTTTCGAGTAAAATAGTAAATTTGGAATCAAATCAGAGTTGACGGCGATAAGAAGGCCCTATTATTTAAATTATTTAAATTATTTAAATTTTCAATAATTATTTTTTAAAAGCAGTTCTTACATTTGTAACTGAAGATAAGATGGCAATTATTTTTAATATATCGTACCACACTTGAATGCCTTTTGCTTGTTGAGGAACTGGTCTGCGACATTTGCATACCAAAGCTTGAGAATATCTTCGGATCTCTATTACATTTTTAATCAAAGCAAATAATGGTGCTAAGGGAAAAGCTGACACAAATAGTGTTATGAATGAAAATTGTAGGACTAAATGTTGAAAATAGAAGTTTATCAGTGTCTAATACAAAAATCCTAGATTCTAGTTACCAATTTCCAAGTAATTTTGTATTAGTCCTCCTGGCACTTCTAAATTGTAATCAGTTTCCCATTGTCGACCCGTGTCATAATACACTACAGTTTTCGGTGTTTGCCACCAACGTTTGATTTTACTAATACAATTTGTAGATTAGAAAATTTATTTGGTTATAAATTTTTAAAATCAAATCTTAACTGTAGCAGTTGCCCAAATCCTTGCTTAGCAATGAGAAAAGTACTTAATTGGATGGTTAATTCCAGGAAACAAGAATTTCCACTGCACTTTATGAAGAATTAAGGTTTTAAAGTTATAATATACTAGCTATTTCAATGAATTCATTTTAAAATTCAAAATTGTTAGAGTTGGCTTAGAACTAATTTAATTCTGCCTTTTATTCCAAGATGCGGATTTCACTTACGTGATCCTCATTCATAGTAGGCAATCCGAGTATTGACATAGTAGGTTCGTCTGGATTCCGAACAAATCTATACGGTTTTTAAAAAAGTCTTAGTGGTGCATAAAGGTGAAACCAAAAGTAACAAGATAGTTTTTTTTGGATGTGTGCTCGCAGTGTCACCAGAAAGTCTGACTTGCTCAACTATTTAAGAAAATTTGAGTAGAACCAGACTTTTTGAATACAGTAGAACCCCGCTAATCCTTGCTGTCTAACTGTCTTGCTGTAAACTATCTGCAGAATAATGTACATTATTCTGCAGATAGTTTACAGGCAAAACCAGACTTTATTCTGCTTGCAATATAATTGCAGAATATACAATGCAGTTATAATGCCTGTCGCAAAATTGTTGCAGGAATCCCTCCCAAAATACTGCAGGAAACTGCAGTATTTTCAGCAGGACTGCAGGACTGCAGGACATTCTTGCAGGAATAACTCCTGCAACAACTGCAGGATTCTGCAGGGATTTTTTTTCAGTGTATGCATAATGTATTCTGCATGCACAGAATGTGATCATAGAATTAGATCTTTTAGTCGACCAATATATATTTTTCTTAGAATGATTAAACTAACTTTGATTTTCCAAAAGCACTGTAGAATAGAGGAGAAAAGAAATTGATAAATTGAAACATAAACAATTTAAAAATAAGATTATTTTCGTATTCCGTTTCAGATCTATGCATTTCTGCAAAATAGATTTAATTAGGAATGAATGAGAAATAACCCAAGAATGTACATACCCCACTCTGTCAGAACTATTGCTATCTTTGTATAAATTTGCCCTGTTGCTACAATTAAAACGATTTGGATGAAAGCTGCTCCAATGTGTCCAAAAACAGTCAACATACGTCGATATTCTGCTACAGGTTGTGAGTTTCCTTGATAATTTAAAATTGATCGGAAGAAAATGGACAATCCCATTGATGAAATAACTATAGCAGTCTAAAATGGTATTTAATTAGTTAAATTTTGGTAAAATGTAACAAAAATGTTTAATACCATCACTAAAACACACAAAGTGGTTAAGACAATTCTGTGATTCCTTGGTTTGTGTGGGAAATGTGGCTCAGTTCGCCCAGTAACAGGATTAAGTCGCAAGTAAGGAGCTTTAACTATGTAACTTGCTCTTGGTCTTTGCTGTGGTGTCAATGAAACATAAGGAAAAGAATACATTGCATTATGGGATTGGTTAATTAATTACCTCCTCCCAAACGACCTCGTGACAACTCCATTGATAAGCTAAAAGAGCACTGTAACGTTTCCAATTGGCTAGGAAAGTATTGGCTAATGATTAGAGTAAAATATTTAATTTTGATTATAAACAAGCTCGAATAACAATACTAACCCCATAAACACGAGAAGAGTGAAAATATTACCATTGGTATAGAATCAAATATCCCTGCCATTTGAAAATAACCGCACAAATCAGATAAATACCATTTTTGACATTTAAAACATCGAGGACACATTGTATAATTCTCTTCACTCTCACAAACAGCGTTTCTGCAGTAAAAACAAAATAGGATTTACGACAACTATTCTTGAAATACCTTACACAATATTATTGCCAAACATCTGATATATCTGAATGACAAAAATAACTGTTCCAAATACAGCATAAATAACAAGCCACGATATGTAAAAGCCCAGAAAGGCAAAGTAGAAGGCAATTTTTTCACCAAAATATCCCCTTATGTGATTAAGTGGTTGATATTTGTACCACTGTTTCCATCGAGCCCAATAATGATATAAAATGTACCTCATATTATTGCCTTCTCTATTTGATTTTTTCCAATTGCCCTGTAAAATATGATTTTGTATTTATTGTACTTGGCTAGGTTGCACCAATCTCAGTTAGCATTAGCCATAGATTATCACACATTAATTAAGTATATGGGAGAGGAAGATATTGCTTAAGGTTGCAAGCAACAACGATGGCTATATGCAACCTGTCACAAAGCAAAAACTTTACACAATTCAAAATATTTACAGTTACACCAATCGTTTACCACAATTCAATCATTTTCACACCTTTTCATGAAGAGAAGAAAAGAAAGCTAAAGGATAGAAGGGAGCCATGGCCAAAACAACTAGACAAAAAGAAAAATCGTGACCCCTAAACCATAAGAGGTACCAAACTCTTGTTTAGCATCGAGGGAAAGCGTGAAGAGGTAAAGAGTTTAGATTTGCTCCCTAAATGTTTAGGACAACATATAGGATAAACTAGGATTAATGCTTAACTGAGCTTTGTGCAAACCAGCCCTTGGCAATATAATTTATGTTACATCATGCACGGGATATGCTGCTTTAAATGCTTTATGTTTTAACAATCGGTCAATACCCACTTCTGTTTTTCCCATTCGACCATACTGTGAAACTTGTAGTATTTCATTTATGATGTGTATTCTTTGAGTATTTGAGAAAAAAGCATCTTTTTGATCTGACCATAAGTAACTAAAAGATAATGTTGTTAGATTTTTTTTTTTTTTTTTTTAAGGAAATTAATGTTAAACTTTTTTAATTTTGTTTTCTTGAAAGTAGTCGTATAGAAATTTAGAGGTTCTTCTGGAACATATTGCATGAATATATTGTTTATTCCTAAACGTTGAAAAATAACTGCAGACCAATTTTGCGTGATTTCAGGTTGAATCTTGGGATAAAAGAGCAAAGAATATGATATAAATGTAATGTTTAATTGTTAAATTAATTTTATAATTAATAACCTCTAATGGAACTCTAAGCTGAAGCACTTCAGCAAATCTAATTAGCAAGTTCCATGAAACTGAGAGTTTTACATAATGAAGCATTCCAACTGGAGACTTGACTATGTCCTAAAGAGAATTAATAGATATAGAACAGATATAAATTACAAAAATTATTTACTATATATTACCATTATAGTATATCAGTGTACTACTATTTACAAAATCAAATTTCTTCCAGCGCATTCATTAGCTTTCCAGCATGCTAATCAAGTACAGCACAGTTCGTTAAATGCGACCCACACCCTATTTCGCAAATTAGGCTTCCCCCCCCATGCTAATGCAATGGTAGCTTTGGAATTCATTAAATATTGCAAGTTTACAATCAAGTTTATCAATCAAATAAGTAAAGTAATCATTGAAATGTCAATTTTCCTTGCAATTTTTATCATATTTAGAATTTATTTACCTCTTCCATAGAAATGCCAGCATTTTGTAAATAACTCAGATAGGATTCTCTTTTAAAATGTATACTGCTCCTGCGGCGTTCTTGTGGTTTGACCTCGTCTTTAGGCAGTGTATCATCACTCTCAGGTACAACCCCCATAATTGGTCCTTCATCTTCGCCATCATCTCGTTCGTACAGTAAAACAAAATCTATTGGTTTAAAAAAATAATGAGCACAAAGGGATTTTTCCGGTATGGATGAATTTTGAAATTTTTAATATAAAATTCCAAAATATTTAATAAACACTATTTTAGAATACCAATTTTCTTCTTTCCATCATGAAAATATGTAGAGCGTGATGTTTTAACAGTTGGCATTCGTGCCATGTGAATTGGATAGAATAAATCCTCCTTAAAAATAATATAAGACAAACAAAAATTACACTGATTGACAAGGAAAATAGTAAGAAATTAATTTACCGCAGATTTTTTCCTGATGAGCGATAGCTCTTGAGATTCATCTAGATATTCCGATTCAATTACTTCCACGTCAAGAAGCAAAAGTCGCCTGATGTAATAAAAACCAGGGAAGTGGTAAAAACATCTATACAAAAAGCTTCGTTGTCTGTAAGATGATGTTATCGAGTAGTCAAGCGATAGCTTTGGTGATTTGCTCGATAACTTTGCTTGTGCTCCGCTCCTGCTTGACACGACAGATGATTTAAGAAACCTCTGTGTCTTGTGAAATTTTTCCGATGCCATTTTCAGAGCTTAGCAGGCCTAAAGAATATTTGTTACATTTTGTTTATTGAACCAACAATGGTTAAATGATTAGAATATTTTGTTGTGGTAAATAAATGAAAACGACCAACTTATACTTTCAGAATGTAAATTTACACATAGGAGTTTTTTTTTTTTACATAGCAAAAAAATTTCAAAGCCAGAAAAATAGTTTTTTCTTATATATTAAAAAAAAAAGAGAGAAATATATTATTAATTAGTTTTATATATCTATATATAACTTTATTGTACATGAAGAGCATTTTATATTTCTTATTAATGATTCAAATTCGAATATGATTCCGTATGTATAAAGGAGTAAATGATATATATTTTTTATTGATTTTTCTTTTTAAACCAAATTTTGATCAAATTAACTCATGATTTCTCTCACTTTCGGAAGGCACCAAATATCTCATTAAATGTTAATTTGGAATAATTGCCCTACAATAATTAATGCAGACAAGTAACATTCGCTGGGAAGAATTTCAATTTCAATGTAACATTTAAAGCAGAACAGAGTTTTTGGTTTGTTATTGGTTTAAATTATATGTTTATTATTTATATTATTTAGTTCCTTCAGCTCCTAATGAAACTTCTGTTTCTTCGGGATCAGCGTCATCGTCGTCATCTTTTCTCCTTACAGCCTACAATAAGACATGATGAATTAACAGAATTTAGTTTTTGCTTGTTTTAACACAATTTTTACTTTCATAATTGAATCTGAGTCTGCCAATGCTTGTTTGGCCAAATAGCGTTCCCTTTTAATTTTTAGCTCGAGGCTGCCAGGTATGTCGGGGACGAGAATGTCAATTAGTCGACAGATGCCAAAAACTATGTGCTGAAAGTAGAAAAAAAGTTTTAGAATTATTATAATCAAAATTCTCAGTGTTGTACCTCGAAAACGATGACAAAAACGAGTCGAATGGCAAGTAACTCCCAATAAAAAAGTGTATGTTGTCCGTTTTCATCCCTAAAATCCCTATAACGACATTCCTCGGACATGGTACCGTTCGGAGCGAACGATAAAGTGAAGTTTATATAACCCTGTAAACTTCCGTAGTGTGATTTGTAAAGTAATTGTGGAAGGAAATCCGATGTAAATGCTATGAGAAATGCCTGTTAAAACAAATCGATTCATTTCGAGTAATACGTAAAAAGAAATTTCAAAAAATGTAAATCTTACGTTACTAATTACTGCCAATTGAGCCAAAGCTTCCAATATTGTAAACCAGACTCCTATATTTCTTGCTCTTTCTGCGACAGCTCTTCTCATTTCGCATACGAATTTGTGCGCATCCAGTCTAATTTCCACCCAATTATTTAAGAGTGCAAAAAGTGGTGCCAACGGAAAAGCGGCCACGAATATTGTGATGAAACCAAATTGAAGAACTGAAAGGAAACTTTTACGATAAATTTGTTCAAAAATGAGAATTTAGTTCAATTACCCATTTCTAAATATTCATCAAATAAACCTTCATTTTCAATCAATTGATAATCTGCCTCCCATCTTGTTTTCTCTCCATTCCTACTCAAAGTAACTTTTTTCCTCTGCCACCATGCTTTGACTTTCCTAAAATATTTTTATTTTTCTATTGGAGGAATCCATACTTCCCTGTATACTTAGCGTGTCCAAAAAGTCTGGTTCTCTACAGCTATCTAAACAACTATTTGAAGAAGATCAGACTTTTTGGACACCCACAACAACTTACGGAACTAGAATTTCTTGTGCGTTATTGATAATCTGTTTGCCTATCATAATGACGATGAGTTGTTGCGCCAGTTCAACTAAACAACCGCTATTATTACACTAGAAAATATCAACCGATTATATAATAACTCTTTTGTAACTGATTAATTATACATACATCTTCTTGTCTCAGTCCTAGAACGTAATTATAATGCCCTGGATAGCCAACAAATCTAAATTTCATACAAAAGTAAGATTAAAATTAGTTACCGGAGGAAATAACACTTTGTTACCTTCCTTTGAAGAACGCAATGTAAATAATGGACGAATAGAAATTGACAAATTGAAATAGAAACACTTTAAAAATGAGATTGTCTTCAAATTCAGTTTGAGTCCTGTGCATTTCTGTGCGGAATACGATAAATCTTTTATTTGGAAATTAAAAATTACATTTAGCTTACCCCATTCAGTCAACAGGTGAGCTAATCTGGTATAAACTCGACTTAATGCCATAATGAAAATCAAGTTTACAACTGCGCCAGACATACTGGCTATAGTAGCAGCTTGACTCCGGAATGTTCGGTTTTGAAAAAGAGGAATGCTGATGAGCACCCTATATACTATCACTGCTACGATGAAGATAATGACTAACGTTATCTAAGAAAACAGCCAGAATTAGTTTCACTAATTGTCTAAATTGCTTACTGTTTAGGTGGGCAACCTATTTTTCAGTGTAGCCATAGGTGTGGTGAATGAAAAGATAAATTTACTTTACAAAATGTGTGCAAAATTAAGTTGTTCAATCAAAAGTTTTAAAAATAATTCTTTAACACATTGTGATTACAGCTTTCTAAGTATTTAAAATATTCAGATCCGGTTGCACCGATCTTAAGTTAGCACTGACTTTAGATTATCACACATTAATAGTATAGTGTAAGGACAAACCAAGATTAATGCTTAACTGAAGTCGGTGCACCCAGCTCTCAAGGTTTCTCAGTCACCGTGTGACTGGTTCAGATATTTATATCTATTAAATTGAAGTCAAATGAAAATGTTAACTAAAATTTGTTCTCAAATTCCCCCACACCTCTGTGGCCTGTTTGTCACAAATGTTGATTGATGACAAAGTTGCCCACCCTGGGCCTAGTAATACTGATTAATATAAATTACCATTACTAATAAGACTCCTATTCCTGCTACCATTCTTTTTCCTCTGACTGCTTTCGGGAAAGCAGGTTCTCTAATACCCGTAACCGGATTACGTTCCATCAATGGAGCTTTGGCTGCGAATTCTGGACGGGGTCGTTCCTAAAATAGCATTAGGATTAAGATTTATATACAAGTTTAATAAATGTATTTGATAATACCTCTTCTTCCGCATAATCCAAACAATCCCAATGATGCGCTAAACTAGCACTTTTTCTTTTCCAATATTCGAGAAAAGTAACAGCTGTAGTAAAAATCAATTTAAGTTACTGGATAACAAGATAAAATCAGACATTACCCCAAAAGGAGACAAATATAGAATAAAACACAGTTCCCGGATGATCGAATAGGTACGAGACGGTACTTAATACACAGATTTCTGATAAACTCCAGTATAAATTACATCCAATTTTTTCGTCGCACTGAGGACACATTTTGTAGTCGTCTCCACTGTCACAAATTTCTTTTCTAAAATCAATTATAAATACCAATATAATAATTTTTTTTTTAACCAACTCCTAGCAAAAATCAAAAACTTTACGCAGGTAAATAAAAATCCATTGTACCAACGCCGTACAGAAAAACAAGTAAACCTACAACGGCTGCTGGAAGAAGCCATCCAGTGTAAAAACCTAAAAAAATTTCCCTTCAATAATCCGTAAATTAATCGTATTTCTCAATATTTTTACCTAACCACGCAAAATAAATGGCGGTTTTCTCGCCAAAATATTCTCGTATATGGTCCAACGGTTGATATTTGTACCATCTTCCCCACCGAGCCCAATATTCGTAAAGAATTTGTCTCATGTTAAGATGTTCTGGTCTAAATGGACTGTCGGGCTTTTTATATGGACCCTGAGAAAAAAATGTTATTTATATTTACGTTAACGATCGCTGCAAGAAAAATCAGATTTATAAAAATTTGCAATAATTTAATTTGTAAAATGTTTTTTTTTTAAAAGTTTAATTGTAAATTTTCGTAAATTTGATTTTTCTTGCAGCGTATATTTCGAATACCTCGTGTAAAGGATATGCTGCAGTGTAAACCCCTCTTGAAATTAACCTGTCGATTCCAAATTCAGCTCTTTTCTTTTTACCATACATTGCAGTTTGAAGGATTTCGTAGACCACTTGATGCCTTTGTGTAGAAATGAAATAGGAATCGTGGTTATCGCTTCCAAGAAATCTGTAAATTCAGTTTTAATTTCAATTTCAATATCCAAAATTTTTTTTTTTTTTTTTTAATTAATTTACCTATCTAACTTAGATTTTTTAAATGCGCAAGTATAGAAATTGAGGGGTTGGTTTGGCACGTTTTGCGCCATTATATTAGGTATGTGAAGCGTTTGAAGTAGTTTGTGAGACCAGTTACTCGTAGGATTTGGATGCGCCTGGTAAATAAAATAATATTTGAGAAAATTTTTAATGATAATCTTAACGCTAATAGAGAAACAGCAAAAAAGGAAACAGTGCGTAAACGAGAACCCCTATGTACGTTCTATTGAAACGTGAGTTGCTATAGTGAGCAGAAGTGTGTTATTGATTAGCGTGAGAAGTATTCTACATCGTCACTGCGCTATTGTGAGTGCTACAATTCCCGTGTTTAAATTTAATACTGACATTTAGCTCTAATGATTCCTAGTGTTAATTTACGCACGATTTACCTCGATCGGATCATCACTTTCAAGTTGTGGCTCAAAGGCCTTAAAATCACGCAACGAATATTTGTTTGTAATCAGAAAATCAGGTCACAAACAGTGGAAAAATTGTTATCACTTTTTCAAAATAATAACCTGCAAGGGCGCTCTCATATTTAATTCTTCTGCGTAATGGACCAATACAGACCAAGGAGCTGATAACTTTATAAAATGTGTTGTCTTTGTAGTACCTTCAATAACTTCCTAAAAAAATTACGAAATTTTTTTAAATCTTTTTTTTTTTTTAATTAAATTAAAATTTAATATTTGTAAACCTCTTCCATATCGAGTCCAGCTTTACGTAAATTACTCATGAATTTTTGTCGCCAATATTCCAATTTTTGAGTTTTGTCATTTTTGCTTTCCTGTCGAGTTAACTGTGAAGTCGGTTTGGGCGAGGAAGGGTCGTTACTGGGCGGATTGGATTCTTCGTACGCAAGAATAAAATCTAAAAATAAAATTTTAAATTTTTTAATTAAAAAATATTTTAGGATATTTTTTCTGGTTTT